>JBCFYV010003834.1:0-26446 GCA_039000515.1 Timema cristinae
ATTCAAATCCCGGTGTGGTAATCACGTATTGTGAAAGCAAGTGGGCTTAGTGTAAATGAGAGTTTACTTCAAAGGCAAACCCATCCTTTAATAACCTCACCAAGCACCTCCAAAAAGTTTAAAGTGTTTCTTTATTGCAACTTACTACTCATCCGGGCTATATCCATTTTAATTTATTAAATGGGTTTGGGATGAGCAAGAGTTGAAAACCATTTTGGAAAATTCCCCCTTCAATACACCCAGCCAGGATTCGAGACCTGGTCATCCTGTACGGTAAACCAGAATATATGAACATATTATTTAGTTCGCTTGCACACCGATAAGGGAAAAAACAAAAATTAAAAAACGTATAGTTTTGCAACCATTATATTTTCTTAGGTATTTTCAAAGGAAAAATTATATAACAAATGCCCTTAAAATAGTAAGTGTAAAGGTCTTTTTGCTTTTATTATTGGATCGTAGATCTAATTGCAACTTAATTGTGAACGTAAATTCATAAATAGTTGTACATTAAGCACAAAGAGATTTGAATTTATTGGAGCAGATTGAATTCAATTATAAGAGGTGTTTTATTAAAATATCTCCAAATGCGCTAATTGATCTTTGAGGATCTAGAAAATATATAAAGGAAAGAGGAGCTATAGCTATCTAGTACCAAACTGTCTATCAACGTCATATAAATACAATAACAGAGTCACATATTTGATTAACCTCATGTTAAGTTCTGATAACTGTGCTACATGTAACATGTATAAAATAGGAAAGATTTAACGTTGTGGCTTACTTGGATTCATTAAGATTGGGAGGTTTACGAGTATCAATTCAAGTCCCAGCGTCATGAGGTACTCTCTCAACATCTTGAGATCTGAGCGCTTCCTCCTCTCAATATAGCGTCCTTGAAAGAAAGAAATTATCTCGATAAGATTTTTGTAACCTAAGCGTATAACCCGAACGGTCAATAAGACGCAATGCTAAGTATAATTATTTGTATGAAGGTTCGATCGTGAGGGTCTAACACACGTCAGATCTTTATGGGGGTATGATCGTGAGGGTCTAACGACCGATCTGAATTATGGTATGATCGTGAGGGTATAACATACGTCCAATCTGAATTATGGTATGATCGTGTGGGTATAACATACGTCCGATCTGTATGACGGTATAATCGTGAGGGTCTAACACACGTCCGATCTGTATAGCGGTATGATCGTGAGGATCTAACACACGTCCAATCTGTATGACGGTATGATCGTGAGGGTCTAACACATGTCCAATCTGTATGACGGTATGATCGTGAGGGTCTAACACACGTCCGATCTGTATGACGGTATGATCGTGAGGGTCCAACACACGTCCGATATGTATGACGATATGATCGTGAGCGTTTAACACACGTGCAATCTGTATAGCGGTATGATCGTGAGGGTCTAACACACGTCCGATCTGTATGATGGTATGATCGTAAGGGTCTAACACACGTCCGATCTGTATGACGGTATGATCGTGAGGGTCTAACACACGTCCGATCTGTATAGCGGTATGATCGTGAGGGTCTAACACACGTCCAATCTGTATGACGGTATGATCGTAAGGGTCTAACACACGTCCGATCTGTATGACGGTATGATCGTGAGGGTCTAACACACGTCCGATCTGTATAGCGGTATGATCGTGAGGGTCTAACACACGTCCAATCTGTATGACGGTATGATCGTAAGGGTCTAACACACGTCCAATCTGTATGTAACCCCCCCTTCATATGATTTGATAGGTTCAAATTACAATAAATAAAAGGTAGGTAAGTTACAAGAGAGTTTATTTTATTCTACAAACAACTAGCAGACATACAAGAGCGAGGCACTCTAGGAAAGTCGAGTGACTGGCCGATAAGGGCCGAAGTAAACAATAAATAAAGGGGCAAGACCCCAAGTCGTTAAAGAGAAAACAGAATGATTAATACCAACGTAGTCATAATTAAATTGACCCTCGCAGAAGGCGACTAACCTAGCAGGAAAGTTAAATACAAGTAATAGGTATAGGTCTACACGACCTGGCGATGCCGACACTATATTGACATAAGTATGAAGTTTTATAATAGACTGCCATTGTAAGGCGCGACAGAGAAAATGATTTACCTAAACCTAACCTGTTACAATAGATCCCAATCAAATTAGTTCAATCTAATTATTATTATTGTAATAACCAATGTGCTGGGTGCACGGGCTCGCGCCCCCCGAGTTGAGTAACAATTTAAAAAGAATCACAACCGTAACAAATCTTTAACTTTTAGCAAGCAGAACAACTATTTTAAAATAAGTTACACGTTAAACAGAAATAATTAGCGCCCCAAGATGGCGACATGCTAAAGTTCCATTAGCGCCCCAAGATGGCGCCATGCTAAAGTTCCAACCCGTCCGTGAGGCGGACACAACGTTAAGTACAAAGAAAAAAGCTAGCGCATAAACCATAATGGCTGACAGGCAAATCCTGCAGTCTCAGAGAAATATAGCTATTAGTAATCATGATTTATATTTAAAGTTGAAACTTAAATTTTGAACAATTTAACCCAAACATAATTTAGAAAACGTCGAACAACGACCTACGTCTAAATCTAAGACAAGTGTCTCACCTAATCGAGTGCAGAGAAATGAGTGACATCACTACACAGTCCAGCCGTTATATACTGCACAAAGTCAATCACGTGTTCACAAACGGCGGGAATCACACTGTGACGAAGGGAGAGGGGTGTACGTTGCTTCGAAAGAAATCTCGATTATTCTCGTGATAATTTCAAATCACGCGCCGGTGGATGAGTCTTGTTTCACTCGAACACAACCGTCGACGCATACGGGTTAGCGCATCTTGATGTTCAATTGTCCGAGTCTTGCTCTAATCGGGCCTCGAGCCACGGGCGGTCAGTAAGCCGCGTGATGTTGAGTGGAGTTGAGTGTGCGTGTTTCATGAAGTCGAGATCCAGCCCAGTCAAAGGGGACCAGATCAGGTGAGCCAGATCGTCCATGTTTGCATTATGTCTGTGACAACGTCACATGTATGACGGTATGATCGTAAGGGTCTAACACACGTCCGATCTGTATGACGGTATGATCGTGAGGGTCTAACACACGTCCGACCTGTATGACGGTATGATCGTGAGGGTCTAACACACGTCCGACCTGTATGACGTTATGATCGTGAGGGTCCAACACACGTCCGATATGTATGATGGTATGATCGTGAGCGTTTAACACACGTGCAATCTGTGTGATAATGTGATCGCGAGGGTTTATCTAATGACTGCTGCAAGCGTTTTTTGCACCCTCACCACAACCCCTTGGACGATTTATTTCCCTTCTTAAAAAATAAATCGGCTAACGTCACTTTCACTGGCGGCCACTTAAAGAACTGTAACTTGGTTCATGGAAATCTTTTACAATTTGTCCTGTTCTTTACTGCTAGTTTTTAAGAATCATAAATACTTTAAAACACAATTTGTATTGTATCCTTATTTTAGAAAGTGGGACCAAATGACTCTTCAGTATCCTAAATCTTTTACTAAAACTCATAATCCTGTTTAAGTTAACATGAAATAGTTTGTTAAGCTTTACTGACTCAACATGTCTTGATTTTTCTTGTTGAAGGGTTCTATGATTCTCCCTGAAGTTGATATATAGTCCACGTTCTTTAATGTATTAGGTTTGGTAGTTAATTTTGTTAGGGAGGGGGGTAACGGTATCGAACAAAGGGTTTGTGGTTCAGTCTCGGTTAGGGACTAAATAATTTATTATATTGAGTGATTTTGTTATGATGTACCATGTAATGCATTCCCGGCACTTGGGTATGAATTAACAAAAACAGCTACATACACTATAATTCAGATTTTATCAAATCAAAATTATTATCGCCGTGTCTTACTACCCTATCGGTCCATACGCGTATATATTAACTACGTTAATATACTGAGTATGAGAAATGTTGAATTTGGAGGAAGTGTGCCCAAATCTGTTTGTATGAAGCGTGGAAAACTATATAAGAAATAGCAACCTCAGTGCACACGAACAGGATTTGAACTCCAATCTCCTTGTCATAGTCAGTCCAGTTTATTGTAAAAGAGACGTCTCAGACTATTCAACCCCCGGAACGGTTTTTAAGCTTCTGTTAAATCAAAACTCTCTTCCACAGCTCTAATATGTTCTTGGAAAATTGACCATGTGGAACATGAGTTTAAAGTCTGTATTTTTGTAGTTTTTATGCCAAAACTATTGTTTGTCCAAATAATAAATATAACTGGCCTACCTTGAATAGAAACAAAGCGCTAAAGGAACTAAATTTTCTGTTTTCATCCCCCTCACGAACATGTTTCGTCATTTTGACAAGTGATGTAAATTGACTTCAGTTGTCAAGGCAACAAAACATATTTTCTTCAAGGTGGATGAATACGAAACTTCTATTAGCACCTTTTTTATTGTCAGAAGAGGCCAAACCTACCGTGAAAATACTATAAAGACCAATCTTAGAAAATATATACAAGTACTTCTGCGGCCAAAATTGATAAAATTCTACCATTTCATAATTAATTTCGGCGGTATTGGGGTATAGTGCTCACCTCAGAACCCAACAACAAACATGGGTTCAAAACCCAGCCGGGGTTGATGGATTTTTCTTGAGCGATAAAAATCCGTAACACAACTTCCTTAGGAGGGAAAATAAATCCGTCGGTCCCATATCGATTGTGGCAAATAAAAGAATCCTGTAAGGTATGTGAAAATGCCTTTCCCGGAAAAATTGGTTGGCCCTTTCGCTATCACTCATAGAAATTCTCATTTGCTCATATAATTAATCGGTTCAGAAAGTACACGTAAAATATCCCCAATAAATAAATAAAAATACTATTTCATTAGTGTTTTTCAGCAGGTGTTGATAATGTATATCAAAAGTGACAGTTGTGGTTCGAGCAAATTGACGTGTGAATATGACCGTGACAGTTGATCTATTAGCTTTTCTAGCGGTCAGATAGGGTTTTCCCCACGGAATTTGGGTTGTTGCAACACCGTGTGAAAACACAAATACAATATATGTATATCCTTAGTGAAGCCAGTCGATATGAAATCCCTGCTCCCCGGTTCATGGTCAGGTACACCATTCGTGCCGCCAACCTTACTATTACATACAGTACTTGTAATAGAACGTGTTTTTACAATTTATTACATTATTCTTTACCATTTTCTTTCTGAGGTTGAACACAGCACGGCATTTAAAACGTTGTAAAGTCAAGGCGAAGGCGAAGAACAAGAAAACAGTAATTTCAAGTATACATTTTTCACTGCTATAATTTGTACGGGTGCAGTAAGAAATGTATAGTAGTTGTTTTGCTAAGCAATAAATTTCGCCAATGTTTCACAACCAGTGGGCGGTGAGACAAGCAAGGGTTGAAATGTAACGCCGGGGGTGTCGCGAATTCAACCGTCACCGATGGTAGGGGGGGGGGGATTTGTCTTGAAGGAAGGAGGAGTGGGAATAATGGGATGAACGGAAGGGAAAAATGGAGGGGAAAGGGGATAAGTCTTTCGGCTGCCTGAATTATAGTGCGTGAGCATGCCAAGACCAGGCTATAATCCTTTCCAGCTCAAGGACACCATGACGTTTCGAAGCTCTTCTCTCGGAAAATAAATAAGCATAATGAATTAAACATAGAGTGCTTTCTCAGTTAAATAAGTACCAGGCGCACATATGGAACAAGAATTTGATTCAATAGTGGCTATTCTATGAATTACTGAGCTCGGAATAGCTTCAATAAGAGCGAGAATATTTTTAATTTAAGAAATAAGTAAAAATTGAGATTAGTAATATATAAAGTTATGTCGTAATCGTTGGCCTTAGACACTTGTATTAAGGACACGTTTAAGAATATGGGATTTATTTTAACACTCCATTATTTGATTACAATTTATATTAGATCAATTAAAAATAATCTGGATGTAAGTAAGTCAGTTTGTGGTATACTGCAACACAGCTATTAATCACCATTTTAATGGATTCTGAGATGACAGGATGGGGTGAGGAGGGGGGATTGGGTGATAGGAAGGGTTGTAGCACATGATGGTGGCAGAGGGATGGAGGGGATGGAGCACCTGGGTGTGGGGTGGAGTGGGGACAATATTTTTCGGCGACACTCGTGGGAGGGTTCCGGTAGGGGGGTAGGAGGGTTGAAGCACCAGGACTCGGGATGGCTGAGATGAGCGGGGGAGACTATCTCCCCGCAAATGTGGGGTTCAGGTCGTCTCACGGTCTCAAAGTATCCAGCAAATGCGGGTTCAGGTTGTCTCACGACCCGGTCGGGTCTCGAAGTATCCAGCAAATGCGGGCTGTCTCACGGCCTGGCGGATCCAGCAAATGCGGGTTCACTTCCTCTAATTAAACCTTCCCAATTCCTACGTGGGAGGACAGCTGAACCCTGATGGTCGGTCCTAGCAAAGATTGGGAATTAAGGATATGACAAGTATTATTCAGTACATCACGGGTCTCGAACCCCTGGGATATGACAAGTATCCACTCTACCTTTAATTAAACCTTCCCAATTCCTACACGGTCTAAAACCCTGGGAATTAAGGATATGACAAGTATATCTCTCCCTCTCTCAAAGTCTTAGTCTTTTCACAGGTCTCGAACCCCGGGATATGACAAGTATCCGCTCTACCTCTAATTAAACCTTCCCTATTCCTACACGGTCTAAAACCCCGGGAATTAAGGATATGACAAGTATATCTCTCACTCTCTCAAAGTCTTTTCATTGGTCTCGAACCCCGGGATATGACAAGTATCCACTCTACCTTTAATTAAACCTTCCCAATTCCTACACCGTCTAAAACCCTGGGAATTAAGGATAAGACAAGTATATCTCTCTCTCTCTCTCTCAAAGTCTTAGTTTTTTTTTTTTCGGTATGGAACACTCGGGTGGAGGGGTTATCTCTCGTATCGTGACGTAGTGTTTAGACCCCATGGATAGGGTTATAAGGCGTCCCACACGGTAAAGTGTGTAGTGGGGGGCTTGACCTAGTGACTGCGGTGCTCAGCTGCTCTTGAAAGAGCCGTACATTATCATAACAGTCAAGGTATTAGAACATAAATTTCTTTCCAAGTGACGTGCTTAGAATCACATTGAGGGTCTAGATCTGGGTACTTTGTGGGAGGGGAAGAGGCGTGGCTTGGAGCCTATAAATAGGGGTGGTCAGCCCTATCATTAACCGGTAGCTATATTAGCCATGGCGTCAGAATTTGTGGCTGCATTTTTGACGGAGGTGGGAAGTAATGAGATACTTCCACGTAAATTAACAGAGTTGGAGATAGGTCACGCGTACCGTATTTCTTCAATAAAATCTGTAAATACTCGATTCGGTCGTCGTATACTAACTGTACTCGATGTCAAGTATCAAGTTTGGCTGCCGCGAAGATTTTCGACGCTCACCGATCTTCAGATAGAGGATATCTCGAAAGCAGATCTGCTACTTGTCTACAAAGGTCTCTCTACCGCCACCAAAACAGCCATCCTGAACTTTGAAGGTAAGTGTGTGTGTGTGTGTTAGGGTAACTGAACTTAATTGTTTACATCAGGCTCGTGTGAGTGTGCGAGTGTGTGTTAATGAGTTTAAAAAAAAGAATTGTTTACATCATTAACTAGCAATAATCGTTGAGTTTAAAAAAGAATTGTTTACATCATTAACTAACAATGTGTGCGTGTGTGTGTTAGGGTAACTGAACTTAATCTAAGTCAATAATTATTGAATGAGTTTAAAAGAATTGTTTACATCATTAACTAACAATGTGTGTGTGTGTGTATGTGTTAGGGTAACTGAACTTAATTGTTTACATCAGGCTCGTGTGAGTGTGCGAGTGTGTGTTAATGAGTTTAAAAAAAAGAATTGTTTACATCATTAACTAGCAATAATCGTTGAGTTTAAAAAAGAATTGTTTACATCATTAACTAACAATGTGTGTGTGTGTGTGTGTGTTAGGGTAACTGAACTTAATTGTTTACATCAGGCTCGTGTGAGTGTGCGAGTGTGTGTTAATGAGTTTAAAAAAAAGAATTGTTTACATCATTAACTAGCAATAATCGTTGAGTTTAAAAAAGAATTGTTTACATCATTAACTAACAATGTGTGTGTGTGTGTGTGTGTGTTTAGGGTAACTGAACTTAATCTAAGTCAATAATCTTTGAATGAGTTTAAAATAATTGTTTACTTCAACCCTGGGTTCAATCCTCGGTCCTGGCCAATAATCAACGAATGAATTGTTTACATCATTAACTAACAATACAAGGTTCAAACCTCACTTCCTAGGATAATTGTGTTTAATCTATTCCTCGTAAGACCTAAGTCAATAATCATTGAATTGTTTTCAGGTTAAATGTGAATAGTTTAAGTACATTCTCGTCATGGTTAATAATGCTTTAAAGGAATAAAAAACACACCTACTTGAGTCGTTTTTTGAAAAGAGTTTAAACATACATTTTCCACTCTCTTTTAACAGAAGGGATCCGGGGGGGGTTTAATAAACCTAGAGGTCCTGGGTTCAATCCTCGGTCCTGGCCAATAATCAACGAATGAATTGTTTACATCATTAACTAACAATACAAGGTTCAAACCCCACTTCCTAGGATAATTGTGTTTAATCTATTCCTCGTAAGACCTAAGTCAATAATCATTGAATTGTTTTCAGGTTAAATGTGAATAGTTTAAGTACATTTTCGTCATGGTTAATAATGCTTTAAAGGAATAAAAAAACACACCTACTTGAGTCGTTTTTTGAAAAGAGTTTAAACAGACATTTTCCACTCTCTTTTAACAGAAGGGATCCGGGGGGTTTAATAAACCTAGAGGTCCTGGGTTCAATCCTCGGTCCTGGCCAATAATCAACGAATGAATTGTTTACATCATTAACTAACAATACAAGGTTCAAACCCCACTTCCTAGGATAATTGTGTTTAATCTATTCCTCGTAAGACCTAAGTCAATAATCATTGAATTGTTTTCAGGTTAAATGTGAATAGTTTAAGTACATTTTCGTCATGGTTAATAATGCTTTAAAGGAATAAAAAAACACACCTACTTGAGTCGTTTTTTGAAAAGAGTTTAAACAGACATTTAACACTCTCTTTTAACAGAAGGGATCCGGGGGGTTTAATACTTATTCAACATGAATTACGTGAATAGGCCTAATCAGACCTAAAAAAATTAAACAAATCAAGGAAATATGACCTTAATTAGGCCTTGATGGTTACATTTACGGTGAACCGGGACAACAGCATCCCTTCAATTGACACTCAATAATAAACCTGGTAAACCTAGAGGTCCTGGGTTCAATCCTCGGTCCTGGACAATAATCAACGAATGAATTGTTTACATCATTAACTAACAATACAAGGTTCAAACCTCACTTCCTAGGATAATTGTGTTTAATCTATTCCTCGTAAGACCTAAGTCAATAATCATTGAATTGTTTTCAGGTTAAATGTGAATAGTTTAAGTACATTTTCCTCATGGTTAATAATGCTTAAAGGGATATCGAGAATTTAACACGGGTGAATAGTTTAAAAAACACCTACTTGAGTCGTTTTTTGAAATGAGTTTTCCACTCTCTTTTAACAGAAGGGATCCGGAGGGTTTAAACACACTTTTTTTGTTACCTTCTTTTCTTCTCTTCCTTCTTTTAACTGAAGGGAGCGAGGGACAGCTAGCTCCAGCAACAAAAAAAGAAACATTTAAACCTTTCTGTATTTACAGTAAACTAAAAAATATCACAAACAGCTTTCGTAGAAATCTTCCATACTACCTAGGGAATAATAAGGTTATATTTTTTTAGAGGAAATGTGTACAAATTTGCGTGGTTAGAGAGACTGGAAAAACCATTAGGTTAAAACCATCCTGGGCGAGAGTCGAACCTTGACCCTCCCAATACGAGAGTAAGGCAGTGACTGAAGCAGCTAGGTAGCCTGATGGTCTAGGGGGGTAAGGTGTCAGACTTTTTTTTATGATTACTCATCACAGTCGTTCCTGTTTGTTTGTTTACAGCTGTCTCGAGCCCGCTTGACGCTATCTTGGAGGGGACTGTACCTGAATGAAGAGGAGGCTAAATGGCAGAACCACCAGCTAAAAGAGCCCGCTTTTCTTCTTCTTCTCCGCCACCCATTATTATATCTCGACAAATAAATGGAAATAAAGTGTATACTCTCCGTGAATTAACCTCGAATGAGCAACTTTTAATTAATTATCTAAAACGTGATATCACAACACAAGTATATAAAGCATACATTGAGCATACACCAGGGTTGATTAAGACCTTGAGCGTTTTGATACTCGGACATGAGGATATAGATAGACAGATCCGCACACTTTTGACTCAGTCACATGACTTAGGTACGGGATTTACCCAGTTTAGACTTTACCTGGAACCGTTAGGTCTCTCATTGAAACTTATTGAGCAGGCGTACACCCGCCGTATAAAAACATATTCTATCACTAATGAATTGCCTTACAAGGACCCTGTTCAGTTTCTTGTCGCGTGCGGGGGTATATACGTAAAGACGGTAGAAGAAACAATTGCAAATGACTCGATAAAGGTAAATTGCAGCCTCATTTGCGAGTTTAGACATCCTACCGAAGGTAGAATTGAGAAAGGGTATTTCAACTCTAGTCTATGCGGTATATTTAGCACTACAAACTTGGAAGAGTTATATGAAAATAATGTAGTTTTTCCCCTCCTTGCTCAAATTGAAGGTTTTGTTTCTAGAGACTCGGGTTGGATGTATGACGGTACATTGGAGATGAGAATAAATCTCTCTAAAAACACGGTTTTCACGATCGGAGCTCGGGTTCAAATCCCGGAAACTATAGCCAACCGTAAAGCATTGATAAATGTGGAATGTGAAGAAGGTCATTGTTTCCCCGTATCTGTTTTATCAGCTATTTTTGAACCGACGGGAAATGCACAACGTTTATCCTCTTACCCCAATTTTCGAGACGTGTTGAATCTGGACGGGATCCCTCCCTTTCCAAATGAGATATATCGAGCGTTTTGAAAAGCTTAACGATATATCTATAAATGTGTACACTGCAAAGCATGATGGGGTGACTCTTATATTGATACAGCTGACACCTCTAAAAAACTAGTAATTGTTCCCGTACATGTCAGTGCTAAAGAGCGTGCTAGACATGTTCATTTATTTATGATAAGAGTTCACGGGACAGAAACTTATCATTTCAGCTGGATTAAAAATCTGTCACGGTTAATAAACCCTCAACTACAGCGAGCGTCTAGCGGAGGACGTAGATACTTGTGTGATAGATGCCTGTCCGCTTTTTTGACTGAAAACAAACTCACAAAACATAAAGAGGCGTGTATAAAATTCAACGCGGTAAGGAGTACATTCCCTCAAGGACAGGATAAATTCCTCTCGTTCACTCAGTATAAGCAGCAGGAGAAAACAGGATTTATCGTGTATGCGGACCTGGAGAGCCTACTTATGCCTATAGAGACGAGTGATCCCGACCCAAAATTTTCTTATACTGAGAATGTTCAGCGTCATGTAGCTTATTCTGTAGGAATGTACGTTAAATGTAATTTTGATGATAGTCTCTCAGAGTACCGTCATTTCACGGGAAAAGATTGTACTGACCGATTTGTTGAGGCGCTCGTAGATACTGCGAAGCGTGTACTAGAGTACTATAGTACTGTTGTACCGATGAAACCGTTAACTCCTGCTCAAAGAGACGCTCATAATACAGCCTCTCATTGCCATATATGCGAGAAGCCCTACAAGAATGATGATATTCGGGTTATGGATCATTGTCACTTGACTGGACTTTATCGTGGGAGTAGTCACGCAGGGTGTAATATTAATTACAAGAACCCGAGTCACCTGAGCGTAGTAATTCATAACGCGCGTTGCTACGATAATTTTTTCCTTCTAGAATCACTCGTTGAACGTAGAGAAACTGATCCGTTCACGGGAGAGAGCTTTCTCATCAATCCGGGAAAAGTCAGAGTTATTGGAGAGACTATGGGAAGATTCAAAGTAATCTTGAAATATATTTGGTGCGGGTTTCGAGGGATCACGATTAAAATTATAGATAGTTTCAGTTTTCTATGTACTTCCCTAGAGAAATGCGTATCTTACCTCGAACCCAGACAACTTAAAATCACGCGTAAGTGCCATCCTGAGGATGAACGCTTTAAATTAGTTACACGAAAAGGAGTGTTCCCCTATGATTATATTGATTCATTCGAGCGGCTAGACGAGACTCAGTTACCGAGCAAAGATAAATTTTACAACGCGCTCACGGATACTCATATCTCTCAGGAAGACTATTATCACGCCTGTGAGGTTTGGCGAGTATTCGAATGTAAGAATCTTTGGGACTATTCGAACCTCTACCTGTACACAGACGTAACTTTACTAGGGGACGTCTTTGAGAACTTTCGTGATCTCTGCATGAAGACGTATAGGCTCGATCCTGGTTGGTCCCTTACAGCTCCCAGTCTAGCGTACCAGGCTCTATTGAGAATAACCCGGGTACGGCTCGAATTAATCGATGATGTGGACACTCATCAATTCATTGAGGGAGCTATCCGCGGAGGGATATGTTTTGTGGCTAATCGTCACGCTGTAGCGAATAATCGCTATATGGACACGTTTGATCCTTCCAAGCCAGAGTCCTACATTGTCTATCTGGACTTAAATGGACTCTATTCATTTAGTATGCTGTCCTCACTTCCCTATGGAGAGTTCAGATGGCTCAAAGAAGAAGAAATTGCTCGATTGAACGTGCTAAAAGTAGAGGATGATGCGGATACGGGCTATATCTTGCAGGTAGATCTTGAATACCCTCAAGATGTACACGACGCTCATTCTGACTTGCCGTTCTGTCCTGAGAAAGGGATTCCACCCGTAGGGAAACAGGAGAAACTGTTAACAACTTTAGCTGATAAGACCGGGTACGTCATTCACTACCGTCATCTAAAGCTATGTTTAGCGAACGGGTTGAAACTGACGAGAGTTCACCGTATTCTCAGTTTCAAGCAAGCGCCGTGGATGGCTCCGTATATCAGGTTGAACGCCGAAATGAGGAGTAAAGCGAGTAATCAATTTGAAAACATGTTTTTCAAACTGATGAACAATGCCGCATTCGGCCGCCTCATATCTAACAAGAGAGCTTACCGTACGATAAAGATAGCTACCAGGTGGGATGGGAAATTTGGAGCGGGTAACCTCATAGCCAGTCCAAACTTTAAAAACCGCTCGATAGTGTCAGAAAACCTAGTCATCATCGAGATGGAACCGCAAGAGATTTACTTTGATATGCCTATCTATGCGGGATTCGCCATTTTGGAAATCTCGAAGGTAGTCATGTACAGTTTGCATTACCAGGTTATGATCCCTGCCTTCCCCCAAGGTACGTTAAAACTTCAATACACTGATACTGACTCACTTCTCTACTACATGACTGTTGAAGATGCATACCAGAGACTTGCCCTGTTAGCTAATGAGTATCTGGACACCTCCACCTACGGACAAGACAATGTTTACAGGATGCCCGTAGTGAATAAAGGGGTGCTCGGTAAACTAAAAGACGAGACTCGAGGTCAGATCATCACTGAGTTCATTGGTTTACGTCCTTAACTCTATTCATTCTCGGTACAAGGGGTGGGGGAGACTCTCAAGGCTAAAGGGTGAAGAGTAGTGCGTTAAGAACGCTTTCATTAGAGGATTATCGTAATTGTTTGACAGATGAGACGATAGTCATGAGAGAGGCTCGTTCAATAAGAGCAGTAGGATTCAAACTTTACACCCAAAAATTCAATAGAGTCGCCCTATGCTCTTTCGACGACAAAAGATATAGAGTACCGGGAACTGTCAATACTCTTCCGTGGTCCCATTACTCAATCAGACCGTCAACTCTATAGGGTGGCAGTGCGTCTATGTGAAAAAAATCATAAGTGATTAGAACTAAAAAAAAAATATTCACGTCCAGTACTCTATAGTGTTAATGTATAAATATTCATGTTCTGTAGTGTAAGTGATAAAAAAATATTCACGTCCAGTACTCTATAGTGTAAGTGATTAGCGTTAATCTATAATTTCAAGAACTATAACTTGTGAAATTTAGTACGTATCTATGTGTTTTAAATCTTTATATTCATTAAATAAAAAAACAACAATTTCAAGAACTATAACTTGTATCTATGTGTTTTAAATCTTTATATTCATTAAATAAAAACAACATTTTCATGAACTATAACTTGTGAATAGAATTAATTATGGATAGGGTTTTTTTCATTATTTCTTACCTTCCCTTCATTTTTAAAAATCAGCTAATTTTCATTAAACATTTATTTAAAAAAGTTAATTACATAAAACATTTATTTTCAATCATTAAAAGTTAAAATCATTAGAACTTAAACATTTTTTTTCAATCATTAAAAGTTATAATCATTAAAAGTTAATTAAACATTTATTTTTTCCTATCATTAAAAGTTAAAATCATTAGAACTCTATTACAAGATTCATACGTTTAAAAATTAATTACATTAAACATCGTTAATTCTTTTTACAAGAGTCATACATTTAAAGTTAATTACATTAAACATTTAATTCTTCAATCATCATTAATTCTTTACAAGATTCACATTAAACATTTTTTTCCAATCATTAGAACCCTATTAACTAGGAGACTAGACAATTTACTTTGCTTCCAGAAGAGGATGAGAGATCACAATACAGACCTCTCATAGAACGCCGGGTAACGAACACCGACTTCTCAGTCCCAGCGCAAACACACCACACATAGCTCTATGGAAGAACACACTAGGTCGCACATAGCTCTTTTGATCGTTAGATATAGTCAGATTGTAATAGGAAGAACACACTAGGTCACACATAGCTCTGTTGTGTTTTTTTAAGGAAGATTGTTTGAACTTTGCTTAATTCAATATTCAGACGAATTTTTTAAGGTAATTAATGGTTGAACTTCGTAATGTAATTAACTTTTTAAATGTATGAATCTTGTAAAAGAATTAATGAAAAGGCGATTAAGACCGTTTGAACTTTGGCTAATGTAATTAATGGACTGTATGTTTTTTAAGGTAATTAATGATCGAACTTTGACGTACTAAGCCAATAAATGATAGAACTTTGCCTGTGTTTTAGAAAAAAATATTGTTAGCTCCGTCATAATCCAGTCTCATTTAAAGGTGATTAAGATTTTTTGAACTTTGGCTAATTCAATATTCAAATGAAGTAACTGATTTAGGAATGGTTTAAATCTACACATGCAGAACTTTTACGATTCTACTAGGTGAGGAGTTGAAGAGAGTGTATTTAACCAATCTCCTTGTTTCATCCTCATTTAAAGGTAATTCATTTAATGGTAATTAAGGTTATTTGAACTTTGACTAATTCAATATTCAAATGAAGTAACTGTTTGTTTTTAAGGCAATTAATGGTCAAACGTTGTTTTTAAGGAAGATTGTTTGAACTTTGCTTAATTCAATATTCAGATGAATTTTTTAAGGTAATTAATGGTTGAACTTCGTAATGTAATTAACGTTTTAAATGTATGAATCTTGTAAAAGAATTAATGAAAAGGCGATTAAGACCGTTTGAACTTTGGCTAATGTAATTAATGGACTGTATGTTTTTTAAGGTAATTAATGATCGAACTTTGACGTACTAAGCCAATAAATGATAGAACTTTGCCTGTGTTTTAGAAAAAAATATTGTTAGCTCCGTCATAATCCAGTCTCATTTAAAGGTGATTAAGATTTTTTGAACTTTGGCTAATTCAATATTCAAATGAAGTAACTGATTTAGGAATGGTTTAAATCTACACATGCAGAACTTTTACGATTCTACTAGGTGAGGAGTTGAAGAGAGTGTATTTAACCAATCTCCTTGTTACATCCTCATTTAAAGGTAATTCATTTAATGGTAATTAAGGTTATTTGAACTTTGGCTAATTCAATATTCAAATGAAGTAACTGTTTGTTTTTAAGGCAATTAATGGTCAAACTTTGTTTTTAAGGAAGATTGTTTGAACTTTGCTTAATTCAATATTCAGATGAATTTTTTAAGGTAATTAATGGTTGAACTTCGTAATGTAATTAACTTTTTAAATGTATGAATCTTGTAAAAGAATTAATGAAAAGGCGATTAAGACCGTTTGAACTTTGGCTAATGTAATTAATGGACTGTATGTTTTTTAAGGTAATTAATGATCGAACTTTGACGTACTAAGCCAATAAATGATAGAACTTTGCCTGTGTTTTAGAAAAAAATATTGTTAGCTCCGTCATAAACCAGTCTCATTTAAAGGTGATTAAGATTTTTTGAACTTTGGCTAATTCAATATTCAAATGAAGTAACTGATTTAGGAATGGTTTAAATCTACACATGCAGAACTTTTACGATTCTACTAGGTGAGGAGTCGAAGAGAGTGTATTTAACCAATCTCCTTGTTACATCCTCATTTAAAGGTAATTCATTTAATGGTAATTAAGGTTATTTGAACTTTGGCTAATTCAATATTCAAATGAAGTAACTGTTTGTTTTTAAGGCAATTAATGGTCAAACTTTGTTTTTAAGGAAGATTGTTTGAACTTTGCTTAATTCAATATTCAGATGAATTTTTTAAGGTAATTAATGGTTGAATTTCGTAATGTAATTAACTTTTTAAATGTATGAATCTTGTAAAAGAATTAATGAAAAGGCGATTAAGACCGTTTGAACTTTGACTAATGTAATTAATGGACTGTATGTTTTTTAAGGTAATTAATGATCGAACTTTGACGTACTAAGCCAATAAATGATAGAACTTTGCCTGTGTTTTAGAAAAAAATATTGTTAGCTCCGTCATAAACCAGTCTCATTTAAAGGTGATTAAGATTTTTTGAACTTTGGCTAATTCAATATTCAAATGAAGTAACTGATTTAGGAATGGTTTAAATCTACACATGCAGAACTTTTACGATTCTACTAGGTGAGGAGTTGAAGAGAGTGTATTTAACCAATCTCCTTGTTACATCCTCATTTAAAGGTAATTCATTTAATGGTAATTAAGGTTATTTGAACTTTGGCTAATTCAATATTCAAATGAAGTAACTGTTTGTTTTTAAGGCAATTAATGGTCAAACTTTGTTTTTAAGGAAGATTGTTTGAACTTTGCTTAATTCAATATTCAGATGAATTTTTTAAGGTAATTAATGGTTGAACTTCGTAATGTAATTAACTTTTTAAATGTATGAATCTTGTAAAAGAATTAATGAAAAGGCGATTAAGACCGTTTGAACTTTGGCTAATGTAATTAATGGACTGTATGTTTTTAAGGTAATTAATGATCGAACTTTGACGTACTAAGCCAATAAATGATAGAACTTTGCCTGTGTTTTAGAAAAAAATATTGTTAGCTCTATGCTCGAACTTTGTGTTTTTAAGATAATAAATGACTGAACTAAGGTAATTAAGCTATCTGTTACCAGCATTTCTAAACTGGATTATGTTAACTGTAACAATTCAATGATTAAGTACGGTTATCCTAACACGTATACACACAGATTATTGACTTAGATTAAGTACGGTTATCCTAACACATATGCTCACATACACATATACACACATGCACGCATACACACACACACATACACACACATACACATTCAATGATTAAGTACGGTTATCCTAACACACATGCTCACATACACACATACCCACATACACACACATGCACACATACACATTCAAGATAGAGATAGGGTGTAACTATTCACATTTAACCTGAAATCAATTCATTGATTAACCGTCAGATATAGTCAGATTGTAATAGGAAGAACACACTAGGTCATACATAGCTTTGTTGCCCGTCAGATATAGTCAGATTGTAATAGGAAGAACGCACTAGCCCGCATCAATACCAGGAAGTTATATTTATTAGCATCACGTCTTACTTACGCTAATGTGTAATGGTAGGGTGATTGTGAGATGAAATGAAGGACCTACAGTTTAACGTGGAATCCGAACCATGATGATGACCTGACATTCCTCGGTGAAGGAAGGGTTTGTACCGGTACAGAGGATTGAACCCAGACCGTCAGCACAGAAGTCTGACAACTTACCCCTAGACCGGCAGGTCACCAACCGAGGAAGATGGGAATGTATCCAGAAAAAAGGCTTCAATCTAGTCTTGTTCGGTTTGTCAGTGACGATTTGAATCCCGCAGTTTATACGTAGATGCTTTATTCTTAAATATCCTTCTACAAATAACTTTGCTCACATCTAACTTTTAATGTACGAATCTACAAGAATCTTTGAAAGGCTTTGAGAGGGAAGAATATATATGTAATATTAAGTAGATGGGTTAATACTTGTCGTACTGAAGATATTTAAGCTTAATCCCTAAATTCCCAATGTAATTAACTTTTAAACGGATGAATCTTGTAAAAGAATTATTGACGGTTGGAGATAAATGTTTAATGTAACTAACTTTTAAAACGTATGAATCTTGTAAAGAATTAATGATGATTGGAAATAAAAAGAATTTTCGATTATAACTTCGCTCGCATCTAACTTTTAATGATTGGGATACCCTAGATGAGGGAAGGAAGCCGTATTGACCTTGCTTCAAATACTGTTAGAATCTGGTTTGCCTGAACTGAGGATTGAAGTCTAGCACCTTAGATCATCAGTGTCCTTGAAAGACTAAGACCACGTGAGAAAGAATCTTTGAAAGACTTTGAGAGGGAAAGAATATATATATGTAATATTAAGTAGATGGGTTAATACTTGTCGTACTGAAGATATTTAACCTTAATTCCTAAATTTCTAATGTAATTAACTTTTAAACGTATGAATCTTGTAAAAGAATTATTGATGACTGGAGATAAATGTTTAATGTAATTAACTTTTAAAAACGTGTGAATCTTGTAAAGAATTAATGATGATGATTGGAAATAAAAAGAATTTTCGATTATAACTTTGCTCACATCTAACTTTTAATGATTGGGATACCCTAGATGAGGGAAGGAAGCCGTATTGACCTCGCTTCAAATACTGTTAGAATCTGGAAATTTATGTTTAGATAAAAGACCAAGGGGTTCACGACGATATAATTCAGGAGCTGCTCCCTTCCCTCCTCTCATGTTTCGGAGACTCGTGCAGAACAAAGGTGATGTATGATAGTGGTGATGTATGATAGTGTTTTAATGTATGATAGTGTTGTAATGAGATGTATGATAGTGGTGATGTATGATAGTGGTGATGTATGATAGTGGTGATGTATGATAGTGATGATGTATGATAGTGCTGATGTATGATAGTGGTGATGTATGATAGTGATGATGTATGATAGTGGTGATGTATGATAGTGTTGTAATGTGATAGTGTTGTAATGTATGATAGTGTTGTAATGTATGATAGTGTTGTAATGTGACGTATGATAGTGTTGTAATGTGATGTATGATAGTGGTGATGTATGATAGTGGTGATGTATGATAGTGTTGTAATGTGAAGCATGATAGCGTGCTGTAATGTGATGTATGATAGTGTTGTAATGTATGATGGTGGTGATGTATGATAGTGTTGTAATGTATGATAGTAGTGATGTATGATAGTGTGTTGTAATGTATGATAGCGCTGTAATGTGAAGCTTGATAGTGCTGATGTATGATAGTGTTGTAATGTGATGTATGATAGTGTTGTAATGTATGATGGTGGTGATATATGATAGTGTTGTGATGTATGATAGTGTGTTGTAATGTATGATAGCGCTCTAATGTGAAGCTTGATAGTGTTGTAATGTATGATAGTGTTGTAATGTGATGTACGATAGTATTGTAATGTGATGTATGATAGTGATGATGTATGATAGTGGTGATATATGATAGTGTTGTAATGTATGATAGCGGTGATGTACGATAGTGTTGTAATGTATGATAGTGTTGTAATGTGATGTACGATAGTGTTGTAATGTATGATCGTGATGAATGATAGTGGTGATGTATGATAGTGACGATGTATGATAGTGGTAATGTATGATAGCGGTGATGTATGATAGGGGTGATGCATGATAGTGCTGTAATGTGAAGCATGATAGTGTGTTGTATGATAGTGTTGTAATGTATGATAGTAGTGATGTATGATAGTATGTTGTAATGATAGTGCTGATGTATGATAGTGTGTTGTATGATAGCGTTGTAATGTATGATAGTGGTGATGTATGATAGTGTGTTGTAATGTATGATAGTGGTGATGTATGATAGTGTGTTGTAATGTATGATAGTGATGATGTATGATAGTGTGTTGTAATGTATGATAGTGGTGATGTATGATAGTGTGTTGTAATGTATGATAGTGGTGATGTATGATAGTGTGTTGTAATGTATGATAGTGGTGATGTATGATAGTGTGTTGTAATGTATGATAGTGGTGATGTATGATAGTGTTGTAATGTATGATAGGGGTGATGTATGATAGTGTTGTAATGTGAAGCATGATTGAGGGTGTTTTGGTAATCATCTTGTCAGGACTAAGGATTGAAGTCAGGGATTGAAACCTGATCTCTCGAGGCCCGCCACCACCATCCTCCCGAGGATTGAAGCCAGGCCATCTGCGTTTGACAGGACTAAGGAAGATATTTAACCTTAATTCCAGACCGTCAAGGTTTGAGAGAGAGGGATTGAAAAGACTAAGACTATATGTATCAATGTAATATTCCCAATCTTTACGCTCAGACCATCAGGTTTGAGAGAGAATATACTTGTCACATCCCGAGACCCGTAGCTGTCGTCACACCGATGAACACTCAACCCTTGGGAAGTGAACCCGCATTTGTGTGGAGGTAGAGTGGATACTTGTCATATCTCAGAGATTCAAGACCCGCTCAATGTAATATTAAGATTATAGATATTTAACCTTAATTCCCGATCTTTGTCATGACTGAGGATTGAAGTCAGACCATCAGGGTGTTTGGCAATCATCTTGCCACACCGATAGTCCGTATCAGCAAGTATAAGGATGTTTTAGAAAACTGGTCGACTGAACTGTTTAAAATACGCAAGGTGGTCGAGACTAATCCCAGGACCTTCTTACTCGAAGATATGAAAGGTAACCCTATCACGGGCGGTTTCTACGCTAAGGAACTTAGAAAGACTTCGTATCCTGACGTCTACCTCGTGGAGAAGATAGTCAGACGTTCCGGAAATAGAGCGTACGTCAAATGGTTAGGGTTCGTGGATCGATGCGAAGGATATAGAGGAGGGGTGAGAGGGTATGTCCCTCACTCCATCCCGAGCATATAAAGCGACCGGGAGGTAGGGAGACACATCTCATTCGAAATGTTTAGACGGTTGGGTTATCGTCTGGAGGACATGAGTGAAATTAAGATCTCAGACAACAGCTTGGAGTACTACATCGCGAGAGCCGAGAAGGGTTACAGCGAGTGTTGCGACTATTCGGTGCACTGGCTCGGATGCCATAATCCGGGAATGTACGAGGCGAGTCAGTCCGTCGAGAACTGTTCAACATCATGTGCCGTCTACAAGCTGAAGGATGGGGACGAACCACAAATTCTCAGCGAAGACGCTCCCCTGCTCGACGAAGACGCTTTGTGCATCGAGCTGGATCGGATCGAGCGGGAGGAACTCGACCGCGTCAAAAGCATCTCAGAACTCGAAAAGTATCGGGCCTACAACGTTCGTCACCTGGAAGGAGACGAAGAGATCAGCGAGCCGGAGGACGAGCCGAACACCGTGACGCTGGACTATGTGGGTAAAGTGCATCTTCCAGGCAAAAACTTTGGCGCGAGATACAGAAGTCGGTTTAACGCGTCGCAGCGCGGACTGATCTATCTAGGCGACGACAAATACAAACTTTTCAAGTGGTGAAAGACTATACGTATGTGTATGTTGAAAAGACTAAGACTTTGAGAGAGGATTTTGTACTGAATATATATATGTATCAATGTAATATTAAGAATATACTAGGTTTAAAAAAAAACTGTACTATTTATTTAGAGGTGAATAATACTTGTCATATCCTTAACCATCAGGGTTCGAGGTCCATAAGCTACCCTCCCTCTTTGAGAGAGAGAATAATACTTGTCATATCCTTAATTTCCAATCTTTGCTAGGACTGACAATCAGGGTTTGAGAGAGTAAGGGTTCGAGGTCCATAAGCTACACTCCCTCTTTGAGAGAGCGAGAGAGAGAGAGAATTTTGTACTGAATAATACTTGTCATATCCTTAATTCCCAATCTTTGCTAGGACTGACCATCAAGGTTTGAGGGAGTAAGGGTTCGAGGTCCATAAGCTGCTCTACTACATCACGATGATGAGATAGAGGGAGAGAAAACCCTGTTCCCCGTATGCTAGTCTCCCCCCCCACCCCTCTCAGCCATCCCGAGTCTGGTGCGAGAAGGAAGTGAACCCGCATTTGCTGGATCCGCCAGGCCGTGAGACAGCCCGCATTTGCTGGATACTTCGAGACCCGACCCGGGTCGTGAGACAACCTGAACCCGCTTTTGCTGGATACTTTGAGACCGTGAGACGACCTGAACCCACATTTGCGTGGAGGTAGTCTCCCTCGCTCATCTCAGCCATCCTGGTGCTTCAAACCCCCTACCGGAACCCTCCCACGAGTGTCGCCGAAAAATATTGTCCCCACTCCACCCCGCACCCAGGTGCTCCATCCCCTCCATCCCTCTGCCACCATCATGTGCTACAACCCTTCCTATCACCCAATCCCCCCTCCTCACCCCATCCTGTCATCTCAGAATCCATTAAAATGGTGATTAATAGCTGTGTTGCAGTATACCACAAACTGACTTACTGATGTATACTTTAGTAGTTAACTGGTTATTAACTTAAGTGGAAATATTTAATCCTGGTCTTTATTATAATGAAATACTACCGAGATAAATGTTGTACAGTGTTTTCTTTAAATTAAGCCTTTTTTTTCATTCTATATGATTTTATTCACAGGTGAAATACGTATAACTGTTACTGTACTACTCCTGAATCTTCTACTTGATCAACTTTCTAATTTTATTTTAAAACTCTCACTATTTCAAGATATATTTAAAATGTATATTAGGACTTAAAACAAAAACTAGAACCGGTAATAGTGCCTTTTACGAGTTTTCACACTGATTTGGACGCGTTTACAGTGTTGGTACATTTTCTAATTTTCCAAAAATTCCTGGATCTATCAGCTTTTCCAGACCAAAAAGTATACATTTTCCCAGTATCTTATGCACAACGCAATACATAAAAACTATTTTACTATTTCTAATTAAAGTCTTCACAATTGATTATCAAAAACAAATTTGTCACATAAATTGAAGATAAATTAAGTAGTCTGCACTGGATTATTCTATTCTACGAGAAAATATTATAAAATTACAGATAATTTTTTAATTTCCTCGATTTATTCCTAACTTTTATAGAATTACTTTTTTTATTTAGGTGCTCATCAAACTTGATTAAAAAAATATTAGTTATTTTAATTGGCCTAGTCTTATTTTATGAGTGAAACGCATCTTATTAATCTTACGAAATATACTAAACAGCAAGCTCGTCTAATAAAACGATATGAGAGTGAATTTTGAATAAACTCTTCAGAATTTAACTTGAGCTAAAACAGGGATCTTCAAACTTATTTCGTGGTGGGCCACTTTAAGATATTGAAAGTGATAGGTGGGACGGATCGAAAAGAGACATTCATTATTTAAATATATTTGATATGTATTAATATATATCATTAGGTTTAAATGTATAATTATATATTTATATACATATTTATAAAATTATGTATATTTTATATATATTTATATATATGTTTGTATATATGTGTGTTTATATACATGCATATATACATACATGTATGTATGTTATGTATATATATATTTATAGGCGTATATACATATAAAATGTAGATTCATATATAAATATGTATATAGCTACGTATATGTACATATATAAGCCTATATATGCAGTTTATAACCATAATTAAATATGGCTAGATGTATGATATCTAGATGCGGCTATAGTAGATGAACTATTTAATCCGTCATGACTAGATGTAAGCTGTGCAGCAAACATAGCTACCCCCCCCCCCCTCCCTCTCCATATCGGAAACTTTCCTCAAATCCTCCGCCCAACATACACTTTATGAAACGCAGCTAGTGAGTGTTGAGGAACTGTACAACACAATACGGCTATATTGATTACTCATATTCAATACTACTGCTGACCGCACGTGATGATGTATGTAGTAATTTTGTGTACTGCATTCAGGAGTACCATCAATTCGGTATTCATCATTGAAATAATCTTATTCATAGCGTATAACCCAAATAGGTAGTAAGACGCGGTGTTAAAATAGCTCCACTATTTTATTTATTTTATTTTAGTTCAAACTTGGCCTGATAAACCCATTTCGCTAGCCGAATATTGCCCACGGGCTGTAGTTTGAGGACGCCTGAGCTGGAGTATAAGCCACCAATGGAAAACAAGCCCAAAGGCAATAAAAAAAAATTGTATTTTTGGTAAAAGTCAAACACACAAGCGGAGACATGGTTTTGTTGATTTGCGAGTAATATCTTCAAAATGTCTATTGATAATCAATTAGTGGTTCTTAAATGTTATTTATTTATTTATCTACCTTTAAGCTGTTAAAGAAGTGCCACCCCTCAGGGTTTTTTCATATCATATATTTTTGTCAACATCAGTACAGTTGGCCACAAAATTTAAAACCCTCAAATAAAATTCTGCATCTCATATTTTTTGCTCATTACGGACCGAAATTCGTGACAGTGAAATTGTTCGTAGGATATATGTTGTACAGACCTGCTGGCTATAAATAGTAAATATCCTCAACACCACTCGGAATAGAATCACTCACCTAATCTCGTTGTTGACCACTCGAACTATTTAGTCAGTGAGATGGGGTGATTATAGTTGTTAAAATTATATCAGGAAGCCGGATCAAAGTCCAGGGTTCATTCCCCCTGCGTAGCTCACATGGCAATGAACAAGCGAGTTATTAGAAGATTCGTGTTCGAATAAAGAGTGGGGTACACATGTAGGGTAGGAGGGGCTCAGACCTAGCTACAAACTGTTCTCAGTGCTTATAACCTCTGAAGCGTGTCAAGAGGCTATTAAGCATTAAAATTAAACATTAAAATAAAGTTCACAGTTCTGCTGCGTTCGTGAAAAAAAGTTTTTGTATTTACTCATTTACACGAATTTTTGATATAATCTTGTAGAAAAATATATAAAATATCAAGTTATTAGCCAATAATTACTTTTTTGTCTCTCTTATCCCCCTCTAATGCCCCTTGTTTTATCTGTGGTTTATAGTGTCTAAGATGACCTGGTGGTCAAGGGGTAAGGTGTAAGACTTCTTTGCTGGGCTCCAGGGTTCAATCCTTGGTCCCGGCATAGATTTATCTGATTTCCAAACTCTTCCTTCACCTCTGACAAGATGTGTATTAATCAAAACTTGTGAATGTGTAAGATACCAGGCCTCCACCATGGTTCGGATCCCACGTTAAGCTATAGGTCCTCCATTTCATCTCACATCACCCTACCATTACACATTATCGTAAGTGCGTATGTGCGTATAAACCGAATGGGTAGTAATATGCGGTACTAGTAATAATAATAATAATAATAATAATAATAATAATAACAATAATAATAATAATGATAATAATAATAATAATAATAATAATAATAATAATAATAATATATTGTCCAAATGGTTTAGTCAATTTTCAATTTGAAAGACTTATCTGTATACATTATATTTTAATCTTTCTAAGGATTCAATGAATATGCACGCGTGAACTCTACCACAGATGAGGGTAATTTAACATGATATTTTATGAATGACAGAGTTAAAAACTATTTTATAGCGTACATGCTTGAGAGAAACCAGAAATAGGTCTACTTTTAATACCACATGCTTGCTATATTTATGCTTAAAATTAAAATTATAAACATTTTCACATTTACTGCTATTTTTACAGGAAAATATATAAAATATATAAATTCTATAATATATATATATAAATATAATTATAAATATATATATAAATATATACATAAATATATAAATATATATATATAAATATATACATAAATATAATATAGTAATATATAAATATAATATACATATACATATATAAATATATAACTATATATAAATATAATTTAAAAAGGTAGGTTTTAGTAAACTAACCGTTTGTTTTTATATGGTCTCTACTTTATTTTTTGCTTTTAATGTACTCTACCGGTTTAAATTGTAACAAAAACTTTTCCTTTCAAACATTTTTGAATACATTAATTATCTAAAAATAAAAAAAGCTTCAACCGCCTACTGTTTTTCTTTTAAAAAAAACT
>JBCFYV010003835.1:0-26916 GCA_039000515.1 Timema cristinae
TTTGCTACTCTGATGCTTCATCACTGACCAGCCAACAAAATTATCAAACCCTAAGTCCAAACAGTTGACCCACGGAGTATCAGCTTACGTCTGTGCCTCTGTGCCGACACAACAAGGCTGCTTGACGTACACTACCATAATAAAGATGAAGTCATGTACCCATGCAAAGCTCTAGAGTTGCCAGTGGTAGTAATGCCCTTAAGGATTCTGGTCTGATGCATAGATTCTCATTTTTATCAAATCCCCGAAACTATTAGGGTCTATTTATCATTATTGCAAATTTGTAGGCCTATTGACAATACAAATATTTTATTTGAAGCATATTTTTATAAATAAAAGCAATACTTTTCAAACTAAACGCATATATATATATATATATATTCATTTTAGAACCCTATAGGTCAAGTACTACGTCCGTAAACAAAATATAAACCAAAATGTTGATGGATATCGAGCTTTCATGACCCCCGAACCCTAAAAGTTGTTTTTGCAAAGCCGTCTGTCTGTGTTTCTGACTAACCCTAAAGCTAAGAGATGTTTAATTAATAGTGAAAAGAAAAAAATCGATTTTCTCAAAATCGTCTCCAACAATTTTTTATTAAAATTAGTAGTTAGGTGTTGATTAAGATTATAAACAAAATGACTATTTTTATTTTCCTATGAAAATGACTTTAGGGTACTTTACAAGGGCGGGAATTTCCTTATCCCAGGAACTATTTAAGATTCTAAATTACTTATCATTTCAAAATTGTGGTATTATTACTACAATTAATGTTTGAAATATATCTTTATAAAACCAATAGTTTCTGAGATGTTGGAAAATATATTAATACAAATTTGTGAGCTTTATTTGTACAAATATACTACTTATGTCTTAGCGCAATAATTCTATAATGCCATAGAGTAATTCAGTAATTAAGTCTTTCAGAAAGTTTATGTTTTTTTTCATTTAACCTATTAGGGTAAATGTTTGTACATTAATAATCTATCTCTATCATTTTATACTCACTAGTCAATATTTACCTTTTTTATGGTCTAAATTTATAAATGAGGAATTTAATAAAAATTCTATAATCATAAGATGTGCATCCATTTTTTTTTCTGGTTCAAATATAATAGTGAATACTTTAATTCTTTAAAAAGAATATTATAAAATTTAGATTCAGGAGTAAAAACATGTATAACGTAAGTATAACGGAATTTTTTCTCAGGTTATCTAATGTACATTATTTTGATTCACATCTATTACGAGTTTTGATTAAATAGATCCATTTTTAAACAATAGAGTGAGAAGGTCCGTTCAGAGTTTCGTGCCATTTATATATATATGTTACAGGAAAAGTAGATTCTCCAGTAAGAGTCGACTCGGCCTATGTAAAGTCGACTCTTACTGGTCTTTTTAGTAAAAATTGATTAAAAGCGAAAAGTTATGAATCTCGATCAACATTTACTAGTCAGAGTTGACTGTACCTAGGGAAAGTATACTATTACTACCTTGAGTTAGTAAAAGTTGACTAACCTAACCTAACCTAACCTAGCCTAAAAACACACTGACACTAATTAATAAAACACACACTGAATCTTTGGTCACTGTTTAAAACTACAACAAATGGATGAGTGATCAAAGAAAACAACAGTAAGCAAATAGAAATGGGATATTCAAAACAGTTGCATGTGGAGAGCAACAGCTCGGAATCAACTTTTACTAAACCACAGCAGGCATAGTTAACTCTTCCTAGGAAAAGTTGATCTGTTTATTCTCTGTTTATTCTCAATCAACTTTTACTGATACTTTTAGTAAGAGTCGACTTTACCTGGGCCGAGTCAACTAACTCTCCGTAACAATCTACTTTTCCTGTAACATATATTAAGCAAAACCCACTGACGCATTCACTCTCACTAACTCATGAAAACTAAAAAAACTTTCTTGGCAGGAAATTTCAAAATAGTTCTCTTGGAAATGGAGGGGCTATAAACTGTAATTTAAAAAAATTCTTTTAGATGATATAGAAAATTAAAATTTGTCAAACCGATAGAGAGACCACTCCAGATAACCCAATAGATCTTTAATTTGAAATTTATAAGAGTGAATGATAGATAAAAAGGAGGTTAGAATTTCAAAAACTTATAGAAACAACTACTTTTCCGTCTGAAAATGAAGTTTACAAGAATCATAAATAACACTCCAAATAACCATACAAGACTTAAGATTTCAAATTTAGAAAATAGTGATGGGGGGAGAGAGGGATGACAAAAATATATAAGAAAATAGCTGTTCAAAAAAATTAAAATTTGCTAAGAATCTATAGGGATTTCTCCGATATCTAAATAAAATTTAAATATTTACTATTGCCTGGCGAATCTTTTTTTATACTCCCAGAACTATTATAATACGTTCGTTTTTTTTAAGTATGGTAGAAGATTGAAATTTTTCATGCTGGTATAGGAACAACTCCAATAAACCATTATTAAGGTTTTTCATCCTTAAATTACAAAAACAACAATTACAAAATGTACTTATATAAAAACACCTTTAGGTGTGATATAATATGGACATGTAGGTCAGTTGACATTCCCAGAGAGCCGAATGACGTCTGATCACATCTAATTTCAAAATTTAATCCCGGGAAATGGAGAAGCTGGAAATTTACAAAATTATTATTATTATATATATTTACCCTTTCTATTTTCTGTTTACCCTGTTTACAACTTTTTTCCTTTATTCTTATTCCTTTTTTATCCTTTTATTTGTTTTTTTCTTTTAATACTTACAATTTTTAAAGAAAAAATCGAGATTGTGTTTAATTTGTACCATTTTTGACTTTTTTTTTTAACCTTTTTACCTTTAAATATTTTCCCAGACAAAACAGCGTACGTTCTGAACATAAAGGTTTTTAATAATATTAGCTTAAATTCAAATTACAGTAGTAAGTAATTGTAGGATTCTGTTTTTAAAAACATCTCTAAACTCTTAGAAAAATATCTTATTTTTAAAACGTGAGAAATATTTCAAACACAAATTAATAAAATGTTTGTTATTCTAATCACTAATCAGGAACCATTTATCATTTTAAAACAAATGTCTGAATAATTTTGAACCAATAACGTATCCTAAAACTAGACCTCTTTGCTAGAACGTACAGTGTTAGTGCTCTCGTTGACGGCAGAACCATTAAAGAGAGGTTGTTTCCAAGGCTGGTAGATGTTTTCGCGTAATTTAACCAAGTGGTCGGTCAAGTAGTTTGGTAGACCAGACGTTTAACTCCCATGTTTAGAGGACATTAAAGTTCAAATCGTTTATGAGACTAGGATCCGACATTCCCTCAAACGAAACACCAGCCGCTACAGTCAACAACGGCTTAAAAACCGTCATGATTTGTCGTAAGGCTTGAAAAGAAAGCCTGGTTCAACAGGAATCTCAAATCACAAGGCGTAAGTCATTGTAATTACGTGCACGTGAGCCCACAATTCATTTAATTTAAATGGTTTGAAATATGACACCTGTGTACTGGAATCGACACTAATAAAATGGTAAATGTTATTAACGAATATATTGTAGTTTTCTCGAAGGGTCTTCTTATGAAACTAAGACTGTACTTTCAAATGGGGCCGATTATCGGGAATATATTTTCCCACCTCGTCTTACTACCCACCCAATCTATACACAGCTTAACTATGTTAATTGGTTAGCTGTAAATAGGTTTTATTAAGAGAAAATTTTTCTACATTGGCATAACTTAGTTCATATTTCATCCTCAATAGGTTTAATATAAATTTTATTATTTAAATTGCTACGTAGTTGTCACCAGTTATTCTATCTTTACGCCCGTCCCAAAATAAAGTTTTTCATTTCCTGCCACTCCACAGGCGTTTAAGTGTACAATCTATTATTTTTATGTTTATACGTTTATATTTTTACCACTAATTTATCATAAATGTCCATAGCTACAGATTTTAATTTCAAATCATACATTTGTACGTACTCCAAGGTTGCTGACCTCTTCAGACTGGCAGGAGGTGTGTGCAGAATGGCAAACCTGGAACGTTGTTCAAGTACTGTACATACAAATGTGCTTCATAAGATACTTCGCTGATTTAAGTAGCTTTGTTAAGCCTTTTTTTTGCATTATTCCGTGTTTTTACGCAATTATGGCATTTTTAAAGGTTTTTTCGGTCATTTTCAGTAATTTATTGTTATTTTTTTAGTCATTTACCCATGATTAGAACATCTCCGCACACGTCATAGCAAACAGTGGTGCCAAGAAGGGGGTTAGACTACTTCCACCCTCCCCTGTCTCTTCCTTCAAACCAGCGACCGGATATATCTTCTTCCCTCTCCCCTGTCTTTTCCTTCAAACTAGTAATAGTTGAATAGCTATTCTTCCCCCTTCCCACTAGCATAGTGGGGGTGTAAATGAACTCGTCTAAACTAGTCTGAACAAGTTTTGCAGATAACGAGGGCTCATTGTCTCTCTAAATTTTTCGGAAGCTGCACGTGTTGTTTATGTGAATTTCAACATCCAACATGCCTAAGGTGAAAGAAAGTGCCTCACATAAATTAAAACTTTTCTTTGCTTAATATGGCAAAAACGTATTCTCTACTTTTGGATAGATACCATACTGCAAACTCTATGACATAATAGTTGCCTCAGAAAATAAATTTACTGTGCAGCAGCATGTCAAGAGATAAAAACACAAACGAGGTCTTCAGAGATTCCAGGATGAGAAAAAACTACAGCAAATGCTCCTTAAACCAGCGAGTCTTCAAAAGTGTCTGCATTTTACGAAGAACCGTGCGAACCCTCATTAGTGCCGTAATTCTCTTGAGCAAAGTTAACCATCTGAAACTGTGCGACTTTTTATAAAAGCACACTGGGACTACTTTGCCAGACTCATTCACAACAATAAAAAATTAAGTTCATTCGTGTCTGTGAAAACACCATGAAGAATATAAGATAAAAAGTAGCAGAAAAGAAAATATGGGTGTCTATGGATAAGACAACTGACTCTCTAGGACGAAATGTAGCTAACGTAGTGGTAGGTACGATGGAAGAAGATGGCCCTGGTGAACATTCTCTCATAAATTGTGAACATTTAGAAAAAGTGAATTTTTCTACAATAAGAAAACTTTTTTAGGTCCTTGATCTTAATATGGCCTGATGGATTCCAACATGACAATGTCCTACTCTTCGTGAATGATGCTGCACCTTACATGATAAAGGCTGCTAATGCTCTGAAAGCGCTGTACTCAAAAATGGTACACCTAACATGTCTAGCACATGCTTGTCAAAGAGATGCTGAATAGATACGAGGGCAATTCATCGAAGTTGACCAGCTTGGGTGCGAAAAGAAAGTTTTTCTGAAGGCACCATCTCGAGTGTCATCCTTCAAGTCGGAGGCCCCAAACGTTCCTTTGCCACCGGCTCCCATTTTAACCAGGTGGGGGACTTGGTTTGAAGCATGCAACTATTACTGTGAGAACTTCCAAGTTGTGAAAAATATCATCGACTCATTTGAATGCAATGAAGTTATCTCAATTAAAGTTGCACAGAAACTTATTTCCGATCCTGAAATTGCAGGTAAGTTTTCCTACCTAAAGTCGAATTTTGGATTTCTGCCTAGTGCCATTACTCCCTTGGAGAAAACAGCAGTGCTATTAGTGGATCAAATAGATTTGATAAAAACGTTGTGAATGACCAAAATATTGTGATTGTAAAAGTAGGAAAGGCTGTGCAAAAGAAAATTGAGCCAGTTTAAAAAAATGAAGGGCTCTGATGCACACTTAAGGGGAGTTTGAGAGCAAATTCCAACACGTACCGACAAATTGATCACACCGTATGGTTTCGGATACTAAATCAAACAGATTGTTGCATTTCACGAAGGTTCTGAAACAAATAAATACATATTATTATTATTATTATTATTTTAACTAATACTAGTGGGTGGTAAAGTATATTGAAAAACCAAATAAGGTTTTTTAGAGTGACGTGCGCAGACATTACTCTATGGGGGGATAGGTGAGAACTTTTAAAACCACTGTTTTACACTTCTCGCTTATCCAAGCTGGGCTTTCGGACGTCGTTGTTACTATCCAGGTTCAATGAAGTAATTTTCAAACCTCTGGATAAGAGGATTGGTGGCACAGGGAAGTCTGTCGTAGAAATACTGCGCCAGCTTCCGCAAGTGGTCTTTGATGGTAGACATCCTCAGGTCACGTTTCAGTCACATTAACAACTTACCAAGGCACATCCACAATGATCCTCAGACACCTGCTCTGGAATGCCTGCATCCTCCTCATATACGTGTAAGCTTGGTGGCCCCAATCTGGACACGCGTAGTCGAGGATCGGTCTGATTAACTGCCTGTACAATGTCAGTCCGTTCCTTGTAGACAGGGCTCTACACCTGTTAAGCAGTGGGCCTAGAATTCCCAGTATTTAAATAGCCTGGTTCATTCTCTCAGTACAGTGTAGTCACCAGGCCAGTTTGGTGTCCAACTTAAGTCCCAGGTACTGTTCACTCCTCTGATCTGCTCTCCGAACAGCTGGAGTGGTGCTGGTCTGTAGAACTTTCTTCTACATGTGAAGAGCATTGCTGTAATTTTATCCATGTCAATACTTGTTCTCCAGGTAGTCGGCCATTACTACAACTGTATTAGGTGCGTCTGTAGTCACCTCTCGATTAGCTACCCTTTCCACGACTCTACTACTAGAGCCGTGTCGTCCGCATACAGTGCCAACTTGGTGTATGGGGATTTAGGAATGTCATTCACATACAGAATGAAGAGCAGCGAGCCCACAAGGGAACCCTGTGCCACTCTAGCCTGGATGCTTCTGACTTGGCAGGTGGTGTTTCCAAAGATATTGGAGAAGGTATGGTGGGATATATAGTATTATACAACCTTAACTAGGTCAAAGGGTAGGTTCAGTAAAAGGAGTTTGAAAAGGGGACTTTTGTGTCAGACATGATCGAAGGCCTTTTCCACTTCAAGAAATACAGCACCAGTCAGCCTATTTATGTTGAAGTTACTCGTTACTTGGTCCACGAGCCGGATGAGTTTGTGAGACGAAACGTGTCCAACCCAAATTCCGAACTGATCGTCCATCAAAATGGCCACCTTTCGAACATGTTAGGTCAGTATTGTCAGTAGAAGTCTCTCAAAGAACTTGTGCAAACATTCAATCAAGCTGGTTGGTCGGTAAGACAAAGTTAATTTCGGGTCCTTACCCAGTTTATGAAAACAGAGGGCGTTGGCGTGCTTCCAGAGTTCGGGGAATGACTCAGGAGCAGGATGGCGTCGATTAACTCCATGAGGAAGTTAATCGCCTCCAAGGGCGGCTTTCTGAGAATCACGTTATTGATACCATCGCATCCGGGGCCATGTTTAGTCTTAGATCGTCTAGCACCCACAACATTTCTGTCACCTTCGTGGGTTCAGGTTCATCCAAGGGTCTGTACGAGACATCTTGGATAACCAGATACACGTGCGCAATGTGCATTGGGTCTGTAGGGTCGTCAGATGGTACAAACTGTTGCTCTAAGTGCCCATCGATAGCATCAGCCTTCTCCTGGTTGGAGTTGAACACCCCGTTACAACCTATAAAAGGCAGCCATAGTACGGGGATCCACATAAAGTAGCTCATCGTGCACAACAGAGGCCTGTCCTGCACGCACAGGCTCTCAAGCTTGTCCTTTCAGTCACTGTTCCCTTGTTCTTTAACCATATCTTGAACCACATGGACTTTGCGGCTCATGTTGACCTTGTCTACCAGATCCCTCAAGATTTGCTAAGCTTTCCTCAGCCAATTTTTCTCCTGGACGTGCCTGATGATAGAATCGAGAAAATAAGCATATGGTGCCCTCCTAGGATTACTGTTTCGGCGTCAAAGCTTCGAGCGACTCCTTGATGGTGGAAGTTATGAACTCCCTACCGCGATTGATTTCTGCTGCTGTTCAAAAGGTAGGGGTGGGTCCTAGCCTCTCTCTCAACACATTCGTGAGACTGTTCCATTCAGTGCGCTTAATTTCGCGTTTTTTGGGGGTCTACGACAGACACTGCACATCCCAGATTCACGAGAATGGGATTGTGATATGAGTCTAGCTCAGCTAAAGATTTCAGCACTAACCACCTTCTGATCCCTCTGGAGAAAACCAATTTGATGATGTCCGAAAGATTAAAAGGTGTATGAGGGAAGTGGGTGGGTGTGGGAGGGCCGTAGGCCACCAAGTCGTTTGGATCTATGACGTCATGGAGCAAACCACCGTCAGCGCACATAATACTAGAGCCCCATGAATGGTGCTTAGCGTTGAAGTCACCACAGATTTAAATAGGCATTGTACAATGAAGCAGCACCTCCACGTCATCCCTTGTAGCCCAGTTGAACCGGTGGTAGGGAGGGAATTAGATGAAAATGAGAGGCACTGGGCTGGTAGAGTTCACCAGTTGGATAGCCATTTCTTCCATGTGTTGGAGGGGATGAAGCTATATGACGTGATGGTTAAGGTCCCTTTGGACCAGGAACACCATCCTACCTCTTCCCACATCCTCCGTTCAGTCATTCCGATTCCAGATGAACTCTTCTAACGAGAACCTTATTGCGGAGCGATAATGGGTTTCTCCCAACAGAATTACGTTGACACGATGCTTTGCCAGGAAACTTTTGAACTCAGCCTTCTTCCTTGCAACTCCATTAGCGTTCCAGAGTGTGACCATGAGCAAGGTATATGATGTGTTCGATGACGAGGTGGCCACAATTACTTTTTGGGTATTCCTGGACTTTCCTCAATAGACTCGATGAAATGTCTCGTGGATCCAGTTCCAGAATGCCCTTGAGTAGCTCAATGCAATTTTTGAGCTTTGCATTCTCATACTCTGGGGTAGGTGTGCCGAGTGGGTTGGGTGAAGGGGTAGTATAGGTGGAAGGGCTAGGAGTGGGGAGTCTAAGGAACGGTTTGTTGTGGTGCGAGGGGTAAGGATAGAGGAACAGGGTGCAGGGGAGGGGGATAGCGCGTTGATATTGGGAGAGAAGTCATCTTGGACGGGTCCTTGGCCGAGAAGGAAGAACCAGGTGCTATTGGTTCTGTTAGGGTGTCCTTGGAAGGTAGATGTCTTGGCCTAAGATGGGGGTATTGGTCTCCCTGACAACACACCAGCAAAATATTCCACCAGCGTCTTTGGTGTTGGATCTGGTTTCACGATGACCTTCCGTACCGCAACGTGCTTAGGGCTTATGGCCTTTTCTTTGCCATTCGTCCTTACTTCTTGACCCTTGGCCTGAGTGGAGAACCACTGTGTTTTATACCTCCCCCTGCTGTCTGGTCTTATTCAATGGGAGAAAAGGGAAGCTTCCAATTGGCATGTAAGAACGAGAGAAACAGTGTTTGCCAAGCGGGAAATTAGAATAGAGAGGAGAGTTCTCATTGGCACGGAGTAAAGAGTGAACTCTTCACGGACGTCAACGAAAACATGTTCTGGGGTGGCCCAGGTTGTAGAGATGGTGGTTGGTGCGTTCCGTGCAAGTGTGGAGGATAGACTCAAGGTCCGAACGATGAGGCACAACATGGTCTGGATTAGACACTGGCTGTCAGTGCTCTATGCCCAGATATGGAGTACAAACTGACTGTCAATGCTCTATGTTCATGTTTGGAGGGGAAACAAAAGAATTTATGAAAAACTTTTGTTTCGAAAATGCCCTTTAAAACTCGTAATATATAATTCCAACGAGATATAACATAAAGGACTAAAACTTAGTATATCATGTTCTCTTTTCCTCATACAACCTGGTAGGTAAATTTCTTCAGGACATAGTTTGTTGTGATCTTGAGTATAATATTTCTATATTATTTTACTTACATACCTACGAATCTATATTTATTTCATTTAGAGCTGAAACTTTAAGGCTTATTCTATTGAAAAGGGTTTTTAGATGCATATATATTCACATGATGAGAGAAAACTGTTTTTATTTTAATGAGCTAGGACTTAAAATACTGTTTAGTTGCTGTTTTTAAAATTACTACATGTTGAAATGTTACGTCACAATCAGAAAGATATTTCAAAAGTGTTTATTCTGCATAGAATATTTTTTATTTCTTTTAGATTAAAAAAAGTATAATATTTTTCATGTCAAACTCGAGGTGAAGGGGTTTTCATCTTTGACGCAATATTTCGAAGCTTCAATCGGTTTTAATATCTGTACTACATAAGGTAAAAATTTATTATGTACATTCCAAACAAGAAAAAACACCTAATTACTCGTGTATTGGACCCTTACTTTGTCTTTAATATAGAACCAGATTATATTGAAGTCTAACCACGCGCCCTATGTGTAGCATGTCAATTATGTAAAATTGACATCCACACCACGAGCTTACATAAAAATACTAAATTATGATAATTATTATAGTGGAATCGAAAGAAGATAATTAAAATTGACATATTTATGAATAATATGCTTCAACATATACTTTCCATGACTGGATGGGCTCGGATACAGCCACCATGCTTCCGAGTAGAAAATACTACAAGTGTGTAAAATAACACTCACGAGACGAATCTTTATAAAAAATATTATAGCTGACTCCAATAAGAGAATTAAAACTGATTTACTTAGTAATAATATCCTTCAAAACTTACTCACCATAACAGGATGGGCTCAGATACAATCACCATGCTTTCAAGGAAATTATGAGTATGGCGGAGACACCAGCATAGTAAATATCACATACGCCCTCGCTGCATCACCCAATACTTGAAATGGACGGGACTGGCTTGGGGAAAGATAGTGTAGTTGCAGATGTTTTATCACGCATCAATGAGGGAGTGTTCCCAATACTTGCTTGTATTAACCCTACTAAAATAAATGTCATTAGTACTATCCCTGTATCACTTGTGTCCTTAAGACAACATCAACTGGAAGATCCCTATTGTAGGGAGATTATTGATCGCTTAGGTAGAGGTGATAATGTAGATCATTTTCTTATGCATAGAGATTTGCTATGCGTGCGGGGTAAGAACAAAAAAGGTAGAAAGATTTTTGTTCCTAATAAATTAAGGAATATGATCCTTAGATATTTTCATAATTCCACCTTTGGAGGCGGTTTGGGAATTTTAAAAACGCATCGTAAGATTGCACAGGAGTTTATTTGGCCCAATATGTACCAGGATGTTAGACAGTGGATTAGGAAGTGTGATGGGTGTTCAGGAGGCAAGCATCCACAAACCACTCGTTATGGGTTGCATGCTGCAGATGTCGATCTTAATCCGAAGGATATTGTGTTTGTTGACTTCGTGGGCCCCATCACTCGTTCTATCAATGGGAATACCTGTGTTATTAATCTCATTTATGGGTTTTCAAAGTTTGTTATGATTATGCCCCTTAGAAACATGAAAGGTTCAACCACCGTTTAAGCCTTGTGTGATAGAGTGTGGGCGATTTTTGGTGCTCCTAGAAAGATAGTAAGGGATAATGGACCCTGTTTTAGATCCAAGATTTTTCATGACATATGTTTTGCGTGGGGAATTAAACATGTAACTACTAGACCTTACAACCCTGCCCCTAATCAGGTATAGAGATTTAATAAAAATTTAAATAATGCTTTGACCATTTATTATGGTTGTTCCCAGTCTCACTGGGACAAGGAGCTAAATTTTCTATCTCTTGCTTTCAAATCGACTATTCATGAGTATACAGAGGCCACCCCTTCATATTTATTACTCGGCAGGAAATGGATTCATTCCTTGTTGGCAATTCGGGACGTTGACCCTCTGGTTGGGGATTGTGGGACCTCCTACTATTATAAAAGGTATAAGATTGCCTTTCATAATTTGCGAAGATCCAGGGCCAGGGTGGTTGCGGCTTACAACCGAGGTCGGTTGCCTGTAAATGTGTCTGTAAATGACACGGTTATGTGCCGGAACTTCCATTTGCCGACAGGATCTCTGCCAAACTCACTACAAAGTGGAGCAAAGTGGAGAATCATTCTCAACACCTGTATCCGTACTACTCGAACTCGTGGAGGATGAGCAACAAAGTCGTCGGGCTCATGTAGGCTATTTAAAGGAGTCACCCTAAGTATTTAATATTTGTATACAGTAGATGTTATAAAATGACATAATTTGTAATGCTAACTATAATATTTCGTTGAAGTTTTCTACTAGATCTAGTAGAAAAGGAAAATGTAGGAGGTAATCTTTATTTATAAAACGTAAATTGAATATGTAAATTAAAATGTAGTTGGAAGATCCAATATTCAGTCTTCACTGTAAAGGATAAATGTAAATTTTTGTGTATTTACTAGGAAGTAGACATACACATTGCTATGAGTATGTGTATAAAGTGTACCTAAATTAAATTGAAAGTAACATTAGAATGATTCACTTAGAATCTAAATCTACTCATTATGTTCTCCTGACGAGAATAGAATTTTTTTTATCTATTATTATAAGAGTAGTTGCAGTTGCAAGATTCAGTTAGAATCAAGATCTGTGAATGATTTCATACCGATGAGAACAATCTATTTGATCTATTGCCCGTTGGCACCTTTAGTAATGACAAGAAAATAACTTTATAATGATTTTCTAATTATTACCCTGTTGGGGTTTTTGTTTAAAATATTTATTGTACGTGAATCTGAGGTAATCTTGTCTATGCCCTCTATCTGACTTTTCTTCTCCCCTGTCTTCCCTTCTTTCAGCTTCAGCGCGCTGGAAAGAAATGTAATGGTCTTCTTCGGATCTTTGTTTTGTGCCAAGAAAGAAGAGGACGAACGTGTTCTGCAAGCCGGATAACTTTGGTGTAGTTGTGGTTGCCTACTCCCAAGTGGCAAGATGTATATGAGGATGTATCCTCGCCATCAACAGTTGACACACACCCTGAGAGCCTCCTTTGAAGGGTAGGAGAGTTGTAGCATGCCAATTATGTATAATTGACATCTACACCACGAGCCTGCATAAAAATACTAAGTTATGATAATTATTACAGCGGAGTCCAAAGAAGATTAGATTAGATCAGATAAGATTAGATTTTAACAAGCTCTACCTACCCTGTCAATAATACATGCAGTTCAACTAATTTAACAAGGCCTTGGAATTTTGTCAAACTAATAATGAAAGAAACTTCCTTCAATCGCCACCCAACCCAACTACTTTCTTATTGGTATTATCATCAATTTTATTGTAAAGGAAATAATTTTAAAACTTAACCAGCAAATTTTTATTGATTATTTTAGTAGTTTTTAAACAATTATTGTGTTTCTTTCATTTACTTTGTTAGAAGTAGTCATGGCTATAGTACTTTAAACTTGAAAATACATTTATCCTTTTGCGTCAAAACAATTTTAAATCAGAAGTGTCAACAGATACAAAGAAACTATCACAAATGTCTCACTCCAAGAATACCACAAGCAATGCTTCTAACGACGCTCGTAAGAAGGAAAGTAGTTCTGCAGAGGCTAATAAAGATGCAGCAAGCAGGGGTGCCAATTCTGCCTCTGAGGCAGCAGCTAAAGCAAGGGACCAAGTTGCCAAATTGGGGGAAAAGACAGCAGAAAAGGTGGGGCAGGCCAAGGACGCCGCTAAAGACATGGCCTCCAGCGCTGCAGAGGCCACGAAAGATGCTGTAAGCAGTGCTACCACCACCATATCTGAGGCAGCAACCGGGGCAAAGGACCAGGCTGTTAAATTGGGTGAAAAAACAGCAGAAAAGGTGGAGCAGGCCAAGGATACCGCCAAAGATATGGCTAGCATTGCAGCAGAAACGGTTAAAGACACTGCTGTTGCGACAAAAGATTACACCAAAGAAAGAGTGGACGAGATGAAAAAATTGATGTAATTCTTTAATCATAAAGATACATTATTTTTTTATCATATTCTTAATAACCATTTTATATAACTATTGTATATACTATTAACATATTTATATGTTTTTCAAAATAAATTATCTAATTCAATATAAATCTAATAGTAGGTCTAGAAACACAATTTTTTAGGAACTAATTTATGAAAAGTCTGAAAATCTTGAGAAATCAGCTCAAATAAATGCTAGTGATCAATTATCAAGGCATTAATATATGCTCGCTTGTAACAAAAAAAAAACATTATATTCCAAAATGGAAAACAAAAGTAAGTGTACATTTAATGATTTATTAAACCTTGATGTACCTCACTGTTCAGTCAGCCTTCTTTCCTTCGCACTTGCACCGGCCGCTTCACCCTCCCTCTCTACTGCCGGTCCGGCCCACAGTCCATGTTGTCTGAGCCGTCCGTGACGACTCCACCTCTGCTCACTGCGCCAGCGCTTCCTATTTATTGCACGTCGTCTCACTTCCTCCCCTCCAACACATGGAAGCAACGGCTATCCAACTGGTGACCTCGACTGGCCCAGTGCGTCTCATTTCCATCTACTTCCCTCCCTACCACCGGTTCGACCAGGCTACGAGGGCTGACATGGAGGTGCTGCTTCGAGGTACCACGCCTGTTTTAATCGGTGGTGACTTCAACGCTAAGCACCCTTCATGGGGCTCTAGGATTATGTGCGCTCGCGGCGGATTGCTCCGCGACGTCATAGATCTACACGGCCTGGTGGCTGCCGGGCCTCCGACCCCTACCCACTTCCCTTTCAATCCCGGCTATCTCCCGGACGTCCTAGACTTCGTTGTCTCCAGAGGGATCAGAAGGCGGTTAGTGCTGAAGTCTCTAGCTGAGCTAGACTCGGATCACAACCCCGTTCTCGTGAACCTGGGACGCGCGGTGTCCTTCATAGACCCCCCGAAAAACCCGACCTAAAGCGCACTGTCTGGGACAGGTTTACGAATGTGTTGAGAGGGAGGTTGGGACCCACCCCTACCTTTCGAACAGCAGCGGAAATCGATCGCGGTGCGGAGTTCATAACTTCCGCCATCAAGGGGTCGCTCGAAGCTTCGACGCCGAGGCACCGTCCTAAGAGGGCGCCACAGGCTTCTTTGCCCGATTCTATCCTCAGGCACGTCCGGGAGAAAAATCGGCTGAGGAAGGCTTGGCAAATCTCGAGGGACCCGGTAGACAAGGCCAACTGGAGCCGCAAAGTCCATGCGGTTCGGGAGATGGTCCGAGAATACCGGAACAGTGTCTGGGAGGACAAGATTGAGAGCCTGTGCGTGCAGGACAGGTCCTTGTGGCAAATGACGAGGAACTTGATGCGGGTCCCCGCACCAAGGCCGCCTATTGTGAGTCGCAACGGGGTGGCCAACTCCGACCAGGAGAAGGCCGATGCTCTCGCTGAGCACTTAGAGGCGCAATTTGTACCGACTGACAACTCGTCAGACCCGGTGCACGTTGCGCACGTGGCGCAGGTCATCAGCGCGGTCTCGTACAGACCCTTGGATGAACCCGAACCCACGGAGGTGACAGAAATGTCACGGGCGATAGCCGCTCTAAGACAAAACAAGGCCCCCGGATCCGACGGTATCAGTAACGCGGTCCTCAGAAAGCTGCCCTTGGAGGCGATTAACTTCCTTGTGGAGTTATTCAACGCCGTCCTGTTCCTGAGTCACTTCCCCGAGCTCTGGAAGCATGCCAACGTCCTCTGCTTTCATAAACCGGGTAAGGACCCGGCCCTAGCTTCGTCCTACCGACCGATCAGCTTGCTCGACTGTCTGGGCAAGTTGTTCGAGAGACTAATAATGACGAGACTGACCCGACATGTTCGCGAGGGGGGCATCTTGGTGGACGAGCAGTTCGGCTTTCGGGCGGGACACGCTACGTCTCATCAACTTGTCCGGCTCGTGGAACAGGTTACGAGGAACTTCAACATCAACAGGCTGACTGGTGCTGTCTTTCTTGACGTGGCAAAGGCCTTCGACCGTGTTTGGCACGAGGGTCTCCTTTTCAAACTCCTCTCCCTGAACCTGCCCTTCTACCTAGTTAAGGTTGTTCAATCTTATCTTTCCCATCGCACCTTTTCCACTACCTTTGGGAACGCCACCTCCCAAGTCAGAAGCATCCGGGCTGGAGTGCCGCAGGGTTCCATGGTGGGCCCGCTGCTCTTCAGTCTCTATGTGAACGACATTCCAAAATCCCCAGGCACCGAGTTGGCTCTGTATGCGGACGACACGGCTCTAGTAGCGGAGTCGTGGCGAGGGCAGCTGGTGGAGAGGCGACTCCAGACGCACCTGACGCAGTTGGAGGGGTGGCTGACAACCTGGAGAACAAGTATTAACGTGGAGAAGAGCACTGCAATGCTCTTCACATGGAAAAGAAAGTACTACAGGCCGGCTCCACTCCGGCTGTTCGGAGAACAGATCAGATGGGCGGACAGTGTTAAGTACGTGGGACTTACGCTGGACACAAGACTGACCTGGAGACTACACTGCAATGAAAGACTCAACAAGGCGAGGCAAAGGCTGGGAGTCCTAGGCCCACTGCTTAACAGGCGTAGCGCCCTGTCTACAAGGAACGGTCTGACGCTGTACAAGCAGTTGCTCAGGCCGATCCTCGACTATGCGTGTCCCGCTTGGGGTCACCTGGCGGACACGTATATGAGGAGGATGCAGGCGTTCCAGAGCGTATGTCTGAGGATCATTGTGGGCGCACCTTGGTATGTCCGGAATGAGACTCTTCATCGTGACCTGGATATGCCTACCATCAAGGACCACTTCCGGAAACTGGCGCAGTCTTTCTACGCTAGACTTCCCGGTGCCACCAATCCTCTTATCCAGGGGCTTGGGAACTACGTCATCGACCCTGGTGGGTGCCATCGACGTCCCAAAGCCCTGCTCGGATAAGCGAGATGTGTCAACAGTGGTTTGGGAGGCTCTCACCCAGCCTCCCATAGAGTAGTGTCTCCGCACGTAACTCTAAAAAACCCTTAGTCGGTTTCTCAATTTCTTACCCCCCTTTTTTACCCCAATATTACTAATATTTTGTAATCTCTGTTTCTTTGTTTCAGAACTTCGCGAAACGCGACAACCCGTTCTAAATTTTTGCAAACCACACGGTGTGACCAATTGGTCGGTACGTGTTGGAACTTGCTCTCGTGCTCCCCTTCTGGAAGCATCGGAGCATGCCTTTTGTCTGTGTCTGTGTCTGTGTGCTTCCTATTGCACGTCGTCTCACTTCCTCCCCTCCAACACATGGAAGCAACGGCTATCCAACTGGTGACCTCGACTGGCCCAGTGCGTCTCATTTCCATCTACTTCCCTCCCTACCACCGGTTCGACCAGGCTACGAGGGCTGACATGGAGGTGCTGCTTCGAGGTACCACGCCTGTTTTAATCGGTGGTGACTTCAACGCTAAGCACCCTTCATGGGGCTCTAGGATTATGTGCGCTCGCGGCGGATTGCTCCGCGACGTCATAGATCTACATGGCCTGGTGGCTGCCGGGCCTCCGACCCCTACCCACTTCCCTTTCAATCCCGGCTATCTCCCGGATGTCCTAGACTTCGTTGTCTCCAGAGGGATCAGAAGGCGGTTAGTGCTGAAGTCTCTAGCAGAGCTAGACTCGGATCACAACCCCGTTCTCGCGAACCTGGGACGCGCGGTGTCCTTCACAGACCCCCCGAAAAACCCGACCTAAAGCGCACTGACTGGGACAGGTTTACGAATGTGTTGAGAGAGAGGTTGGGACCCACCCCTACCTTTCGAACAGCAGCAGAAATCGATCGCGGTGCGGAGTTAATAACTTCCGCCATCAAGGGGTCGCTCGAAGCTTCGACGCTGAGGCAACGTCCTAAGAGGGCGCCACAGGCTTCTTTGCCCGATTCTATCCTCAGGCACGTCCGGAGAAAAATCGGCTGAGGAAGGCTTGGCAAATCTTGAGGGACCCGGTAGACAAGGCCAACTGGAGCCGCAAAGTCCATGCGGTTCGGGAGATGGTCCGAGAATATCGGAACAGTGTCTGGGAGGACAAGATTGAGAGCCTGTGCGTGCAGGACAGGTCCTTGTGGCAAATGACGAGGAACTTGATGCGGGTCCCCGCACCAAGGCCGCCTATTGTGAGTCGCAACGGGGTGGCCAACTCCGACCAGGAGAAGGCCGATGCTCTCGCTGAGCACTTAGAGGCGCAATTTGTACCGACTGACAACCCGTCAGACCCGGTGCACGTTGCGCACGTGGCGCAGGTCATCAGTGCGGTCTCGTACAGACCCTTGGATGAACCCGAACCCACGGAGGTGACAGAAATGTCACGGGCGATAGCCGCTCTAAGACAAAACAAGGCCCCCGGATCCGACGGTATCAGTAACGCGGTCCTCAGAAAGCTGCCCTTGGAGGCGATTAACTTCCTTGTGGAGTTATTCAACGCCGTCCTGTTCCTGAGTCACTTCCCCGAGCTCTGGAAGCATGCCAACGTCCTCTGCTTTCATAAACCGGGTAAGGACCCGGCCCTAGCTTCGTCCTACCGACCGATCAGCTTGCTCGACTGTCTGGGCAAGTTGTTCGAGAGACTAATAATGACGAGACTGACCCGACATGTTCGCGAGGGGGGCATCTTGGTGGACGAGCAGTTCGGCTTTCGGGCGGGACACGCTACGTCTCATCAACTTGTCCGGCTCGTGGAACAGGTTACGAGGAACTTCAACATCAACAGGCTGACTGGTGCTGTCTTTCTTGACGTGGCAAAGGCCTTCGACCGTGTTTGGCACGAGGGTCTCCTTTTCAAACTCCTCTCCCTGAACCTGCCCTTCTACCTAGTTAAGGTTGTTCAATCTTATCTTTCCCATCGCACCTTTTCCACTACCTTTGGGAACGCCACCTCCCAAGTCAGAAGCATCCGGGCTGGAGTGCCGCAGGGTTCCATGGTGGGCCCGCTGCTCTTCAGTCTCTATGTGAACGACATTCCAAAATCCCCAGGCACCGAGTTGGCTCTGTATGCGGACGACACGGCTCTAGTAGCGGAGTCGTGGCGAGGGCAGCTGGTGGAGAGGCGACTCCAGACGCACCTGACGCAGTTGGAGGGGTGGCTGACAACCTGGAGAACAAGTATTAACGTGGAGAAGAGCACTGCAATGCTCTTCACATGGAAAAGAAAGTACTACAGGCCAGCTCCACTCCGGCTGTTCGGAGAACAGATCAGATGGGCGGACAGTGTTAAGTACCTGGGACTTACGCTGGACACAAAACTGACCTGGAGACGACACTGCAACGAAAGACTCAACAAGGCGAGGCAAAGGCTGGGAGTCCTAGGCCCACTGCTTAACAGGCGTAGCGCCCTGTCTACAAGGAACGGTCTGACGCTGTACAAGCAGCTGCTCAGGCCGATCCTCGACTATGCGTGTCCCGCTTGGGGTCACCTGGCGGACACGTATATGAGGAGGATGCAGGCGTTCCAGAGCGTATGTTTGAGGATCATTGTGGGCGCACCTTGGTATGTCCGGAATGAGACTCTTCATCGTGACCTGGATATGCCTACCATCAAGGACCACTTCCGGAAACTGGCGCAGTCTTTCTACGCTAGACTTCCCGGTGCCACCAATCCTCTTATCCAGGGGCTTGGGAACTACGTCATCGACCCTGGTGGGTGCCATCGACGTCCCAAAGCCCTGCTCGGATAAGCGAGATGTGTCAACAGTGGTTTGGGAGGCTCTCACCCAGCCCCCCATAGAGTAGTGTCTCCGCACGTAACTCTAAAAAAAAAAACCTTAGTCGGTTTCTCAATTTCTTACCTCCCCTTTTTACCCCAATATTACTAATATTTTGTAATCTCTGTTTCTTGTTTCAGAACTTCGCGAAACGCGACAACCCGTTCATAATTTTTGCAAACCACACGGTGTGACCAATTGGTCGGTACGTGTTGGAACTTGCTCTCGTGCTCCCCTTCTGGAAGCATCGGAGCATGCCTTTTGTCTGTCTGTCTGTCTTCCTATTGGCTCACGTGATGGACACTGTCTGTAACGGTTTCTCGCGCCAATAGGAAGCCCTGTTTTCCCCATTGGTCAAGGCCGGGCAGTGGTGGAGGGTATATAACACGGTGATCTCTGGAGCTATTTTTTTCAGTGGTGACCCAACCCTGGCGAACCACCTTTATGAAAGAGCATAATAAACCATCTTTATTCGTTTGAAAGAGCATTTCATCGTCACTCCCTATCCTCCCACGACTATCCCCGACCTCCCACCGCGACTCCGTGTTGTCGGGACAGTTATCCTGCCTCCCACCGCGACTCTGTGTTGCCGGGACTGTTCCCCTGCCTCCCACCGCGACTCCGTGTTGCCGGGACAGATCCTTACCTCCCACCGCGACTTCGTGTTGCCGGGACTCTGACCTACTACCCTCCAACCTTGACCGACCCTTCCGACGGTGAACCCACGGGATGGGATACACCCGCCGCGCCGGCAAGGCCCACCGACACAAGACCTTAAGGAAGACGACCACCACAACGAAACAATACTCCACCCGTGGACCCATCTACTACGATCACCAGACCCCCGAACGTCAACACTCCGCTCCAGCATCGTCAAGAGTCCCTGCACCCGAGCTGGCCAACTCCTCCCCTCGTCTTCCCCTTTCACCAACCATCCGACCCCCACCTACTCAGATTTCCCCCTTCAGCCCTGAGGGTTACCATCTTCACGCCCTGGCCACCCCAGAACCCGCCTATGTTTTCTCCCCCATCTCCCTTCCCTACCCCCATCCACTGGACCCGCGAGATCGACGCATGGAAACCAAGGTCGCCCGGAAACTGGACTTCGACCAACTAAACCACCAGTTACCCCGAAGTACCAGTGAGAGGGATAACAACCTGTTTTATTAATTCATTTACATCATTTAAGGGTAGCTCATATTCTTGCTACAAAACTTTTTTCTTATAAACTCACTATCGTAAGTTTGTTTACGATTATAGTAAAAAAAAAATTTTGTGGGGTAAACTTTATGACATAGTGATTAAACATTTTACTCACCACCCAGTACCAAAAAGTCGAACCTCAAATGTCAGCTTTTTTTTATTGATCGTGTCATAGACCTCGAACAAATTACGTCCTTTCAAGATCTGTAGCGATCTTCCATACTTTATGGAAAATCTTTCCTCCTCTAGCAGCTGGCTGTTTTATTTGACGCGCTGGATTTTCTCTGTCGTTAATTCTCCTGTCCTCCACTTATGGAACTGCAAGATCCTAGAAATAAACCACCTGATCACTGCCCATGCGATTGAAAAGGTATTTCTGACCATAATGTGTGTCAATGGGAGAGAGAGTGGTCGTATACTTTTAGCTTTGGTTTGATTAGGTTATCGGATTGGTTGAGATGGTCACGGGAGAGGGGATAACCTGGAGGCATTGTTGGTTCGATCATACTTAGAGCATCACCTGGTGTCTGGCCCGAGGCTAACGTCTATGGAAGTTACCATGACCCTGTGTTTGGGTGTCACGTACTCGGTCGAGATGTTACACGTCTCCTACCCTCCTGGCGTATCTCTACCAGTAGCCAATATAGTGGACCTCCGTGTTCTCAGTACCAGCGCAATTGGTGATAAAGTGTGAAGTCCCAGAGGCTACATCAGGTAAATATTGACATGGAGGAGCTCACTCTGTGATTCTATCTGAAGTGGATGCGTCGCAGGAGAAATCTGAATATGCGATTAAGTACAAGAGTAAAATCTAGGTGGCTTGATTCCAGACCTTCCTATTTTGGGGTCTAAGGTGTCCTGATAGATATCCAGAGCTCCCAAAAGACCCTTACTCCCCCAACACGATAAATTTCTGGTTACGCCATTTGGTTTTTCAGGATCATCGTGAGGATTTGTACCTCATCCTACTCCAAACTTGACTGGACTAAACTCTACTCATTCTTCGCAAGGCATTCATTCTCTTGCTTATCCATAGATCCACTTCCATTCTCCTTAGAAGGTGGTATACGTGATTTCTATAAAAAATCAAGGAAACCCCTTATAGCCATCCTATCACCATCTGATTTCTCTCCGGTTTTGGTAAAGTGGTATGGATGCTTATTCTAGTACGATTAAAATACTGGCTGGTAAGTGATCTCCTCCTGCCAGAACCCCAATTTGGTTTACAGAAGGGCCTTTCTAGCATCCATGGGGCTAACAGCGTTCTAAACCAGGGAAAATAGTACTCAACTCTGGAGCCTACATGTGTTACATCGTGTTGGACGGCAATAGAAACAGCAAATGGCACCAAGGCACGTGGACCGTAAATAAACTTTTAATGAGTAGGTCCACGGCAGTAGCTGCTTTTGTTAGCTAGTTTCAAGATGACCAGGACACGTGGATCGTGAATATAATGCCACTGTGGCTTGGAAAGAAATGCTTAAAAAAAGGACAGAAATATAAATTTTACATCTCAGATATTTATTCTTTTCATTTAAGAGCATCATGACAATCAACTCGGTATTACATTAGGCTATAAATTGTAAATTCACACCAACACGTGGATTATTTCTCATTAAACATTAATTAAGATAAAGAGCTATTAGAGGTTCTTAATGCTGAACATTGTCAAAAAAGCCGTTTTTGACCATTTTAGAATGGCTTCCCAGAAAAGCACCGTGCTCAAATCTTTATTCTGTCTTAATAGGAACATACTGTAACTATAACAAGAAACTTTGTCACTTTGTTCTCTATCGTCACCACGAAAAATGTCGAGTAATCGTTCTGATACGAATGCACTGCACAGATTTCTGGCATATCGTAGGTATTTTATGTTCACCCCCATACCTCACACGTGCACGTGCACACACGCAAACACAGATGGGAGCCGGGAGCTGAGTTGGGCCTTCTATGATGAACACTAAAATAATGTTATTAGTGGATACTGTATTATATATTTCTGAAGATAAAAGTTAAGCCAGTAAACTCCAAAGTTTAAGCCTGATGGCGTGTTGTGATGATGACATACGTTCGTGCAAAATGAATTTCTAACAAATAAAAGTATATATATATTATAGATTGAATCCCACACTTTAATCTTGTGATAACATAACTATACAAAAATTGCACAATATAAAATTGTTGGACTCAAATCCCAACTGAACTTTGTAAGACTCAAGTTATCACTTCAAGGAATATGCATGGTGTTATACGAGTCCAGTAATTTTTGAAACTAGCGGAAGATGGCATAAATAAGCTGTTATATATATATATTTAGGGTATTCATTTGAGAACTTTCCTCCAAAATATCACGAAAACATCGCATTGCAGAAACAAGTGTTTTAAACTAAGTTGTTTGGTTCTGAGGGGAAAGTAAGGAGGTGAGGCTGGTATGACCTTGGGTGGCGCTGCTTAGGTGACGTTAAGGTCACTTTGATTTTTTAAATGAGATTGCCTGTTTTTTATTAAAATTTCTTGTAGATGTAGATCATGATTTGCCATTTTCAAAATTGTGATTTTAAATCCTTTTTAAATTAAACGCTATCCCAAGAAATGAGCCTCACAAGTTTTCGAGTCACCGGCACCGGACGTGGCATCAGAATTTGGCCTACTCAAACATAACTCGGGAAGTGTTTGTGTGCTGTGGGCTCGCACGTTGTGTTTGTTCACGTTTATGTGTATTTGTAAAATAATTATTGAGAAAAACACTTTTTTAATTTTAACTTTAAAAAAGGTTTTAGAAATGCTTTCCATTTTCAGCTAAACAATGATATAGTATATTTTCGAATACAATTCTGACGTTTGTTAAAGTTGCTTTTGTAATACTTCTACATGCCATTGCTTTTATACTTGTTAACTATTTGATATTTGCTGGTTTTGTTCAATAAATAGTGGACTTAAAATGTACCCATGGAAAAAATCTAGAGGCGTTAAATGAAGTGACCTTACTGGCCCCTCAATTGGTCCTCTTTTACCAATCCATTGTCCATCGAATCTGTTGTTTAACCATTGCCGAACAATCAATGTATGGTAGGGGGCATCATGAGAGTATTAATGGCGTCTTTAAGCATTTCCAAGTATTTTTCTCTTCTAAAATTTCCGTCATTAAATATCGGACCAATAATCGTGTCACCTTATATACATGCCAACACGTTTATTTTTTCTGGCCATTGTGTATGTCTGTCAGTATAAATACGAGGATTTGAACACTCCAATAAAGACAGGTTGTGTTTATTTACAAAACCACTTAAGAAAAATATGCACGCATTAGAAAATCGGATACTTTCTAATAACAATGCATCCACGTTCAATAATTTGATCATTTTTTCGCACGTTTTTATCCAGATGTCTTTGGTTGAATGTTGCTTCCGTTCATAGAGCGCATTAAGCTTCATCTCCAAACAGAAAAATCCATTCTATTTTCTCTTCCAGACTATAAACCATTTTTCATGATTAGATGTTAACAGTGGAAAGCAAATGAAACAACCATCATTTTTGAGCAGGCCGATGCTTGTCTCGCAACACCTCGCTGCGCTTATTTAGAACACGAATTTAATAAAATCAGGATGAGGTTGGATTGAGTTCCTCGAGCCTACTTGATGACGTCAGTCAATGTCGTCCAACCTTATATTAGCAATATTCCGTTTGTTAGAACAATATCCAACATTAAAACAACTGGGGTTTCACCTGCACTATCAGAGATTCCAAAAACACGAAAACTGTTTTGATTAGATATTGTTCCAGATTGTATTTAGCTGTAGCAATCATCCGTTTCAAATTATAAACATATTCTGGATCAATTTAATATAGAATTGATGATTGGATTTGATTTCTTTCTAAAGGTAAGTCAACACCGCAGAAACATTGTTGGCAGCACGTGCTGACAACACATGAGGTCAAAAAAAATGTTAAAAAGCAGTTCTAAATGATGACCAAATTCATGTTGGTTTTGTTTTGAACCCCCTCAAACTTTCCATAAGTCCATGAGTGGTAGTCTTTGTGGCTTAGTTGAAGTTCTTATCGTTGACGGACTTCCACCTTTCTTGATATTTATAATATGTTAAATATAAATATTTTTATAGTTATAAGCAATTTGAATATTGCTAAAACTACATTATTTTTAATTATATATAAGTACTTTTATTTTTATTCCCAGATAATTTAGCTTAATCTCATTTTGTAATACATAATATCGATATTTCGAGTTGATTGGTTTCTAGCCTAAGTATACTTCTTAATTTTATTAGTGACTGAATTTATAGTTGCAAATAGAGATTTGAAATGTCTCTTAAATTAAATTTCTTGTTTTTACTGTCCAAATTGTAGATACAACACAGACTAACAGAACATAATATGCCAGACCAATGCCGGGTTGGATTACTCAGACAAATGACACACCCAAGTAATGCTCATACTGTACTGTACTGTCAATGACTTTCTTTCTTAAGAAACGAAAGTTGGGTTTCTTATTGTTTTATTTCCTCTAATAAGTAATTTTGAGCTTGATAAATATTGCACTGCCTGAGTTTTGGCTTTATCACAAAGTGTGAAAGGGATTTTTTATTTGGTATATCCAAAACACGTGATTATTTTTTACTTTTTTTTTCATTGAAATATTAAAATTTACATCAAGATTATATGAATATATGAGTTATTAAAATAATTTTCCAAATTTCAGCCTCTATGAGGAATAAACATAAAAATAGTGGACTAGCTAACAACAATTTTGTAGGAATCGTTTGCTATGTGATACTAACATAAAATTTGGCACATTGACACAGATTTTTATGGAAAATATAATTAAATCACTCTGTATCAGATTTTTTCAGTAATCATCTTGGAAAATTGACGCTCTAATGTGATGTTTTGCAATTATCTTTAAAACAAATAATTATATCCAAATCTTTGTTATTATAAAACTAACAACGATTAAATTATCTATAAAAATGTTTCTTGAATAACCTTAGAAGTATTAATGTAAGACCACAAAGAATGGTTGATATTAAAGACTACTAGTTTTGTTTGTTATTATGCTCACTGTATTTGTGTGATAAATCCTATATGTTACTTCATCGGTTGGAAACTAGGAGAGAAATTAAATATTCAGGCTATTAATTAAAATAATAGTCTAATATACAGATTATATTTTATACATCATACAAGAACATGTACTGTACCTACTATAAATAATACAGTAAGGTCATTAACAAAATAAAAGTAGAGAAAAGGTTCAATAATGTCAGCTTCATAGCACTGTTCAGTGCATAAGTTACCGGTAGTACATTTTAAGATAGCACAAGCACATGAACATTTTCCTGCCACAGACAACACGATATCTGCAGAATAAGTTCGTGACATACCAAGGAAGCGTGGGAGGAACCAGTCCAAAATGAACTGTAAAGGTACATATCTCATCTGCCACCTCCAGGAGTGGGTTTGAGACCAAATACTGACCAAGATAAACGCTGCCTACCTTAGATGTTGATAAAGGGTTTCTTTGTGGGAGGTACATAACCTAATGATCTCTGATTATTAGTGAAAAAATGCTATCTTGCCTCAGCAATGTCATAGTGATTGCTTGGTAATAAAATAGGATAAAATTCGTTCAGTTGTTACTTTCATTGCTGGGTTCCAATGTCCCATCATTTGATAGTCATTTGTGAAAAACTGTTCTCCAATATAATCTTCTGACTGCCATGTGAATTTCCACTGGATCATTGTCATTTTAAACTGCTTTGTCAATAGCCTTTACCAATGTCTTCATTAAATGTTAAAATAATATCTCGTCCTTTTCGGTGTGCTTCAATCTTGAGATAACTTTCCTTTCTGAAAAAACAATAAAAAGAAACCAATTGATAACACATTGAGTCTTGTTCCCTGGAGATTGAGTTGACTCATGATGCATCAAGAAAACACAAAAGGTCTCTGAATATCTCTTACTTCATCCACGCTTTCGAATTGTCATAATAGATCAAAGTACTTCTTTAAATTTTAAAACACCGTGATTTTTGGCTTACAATAAAATGTTAAACCCTTTTAAAGAACCCTAGCTGTTTTACACAAAAGTGCCATCATTCGCTCCTCAACTTTTTTTCCCTGGGAGGACCCCCCTTTTTCCCT
>JBCFYV010003836.1:0-24663 GCA_039000515.1 Timema cristinae
TGCAAAAATTTGGGAAAAAAGCCTATGGTAAATAATTTATTTTGACATATTTGTTTGGAATTTTTTTGGGAATGTGTTGTTTATTGCAAATGAAAAGTCGCTAAGAACACGCTCTTTTTACAGTAACCCTATGACTTTTTGGTACTGACTGACAGCTATGAAAATTTAAAGCAGACCAAATTATATATCCCTATGCCAAACCATATGATCTGCAAAAACATGTCCCTTTTGGAATAATAAAAAATCCTAAAAACTTTAGGTCTAGCCAGAGGGCAACTTAACACAATCTTGGGGTTAAAAGATATATTTTATAGTCTTGATACACAGACTTAAATTTTTGGATAATTTATATTGATCACTGAGAAACACTCGCTATATTTTTTTTTCTATCACAACACCCAATGTTATATTAATATAAATAATTATTCAAAGATCACATATGATGGAGAAGGGATAAAATACTATTTTCATATATTTTTGGACTTAAAATATACCCACACATTTTGAAATAATCAGTGATTGGATTAATACTGTTGACGAAAAGAAATTGAAAACTGATTTTGAAGCAAGGAAAGAAAAGGCTGATTTGATCTTCAAAACCTGAATCCCTTCAATTATTGAAAAAGATTGGTAAAAAAAAAAAACTCCCAAGACAAAAATCCTTTTAAATATCCTGTGGTGAGATTTTCCAGATACCTTGACCCTAGATCAATGCCATGTAATCAAACTGAAACAGTTGGAACATTTACAAGATTGCTTCAACAGCTTGAGCATAGATAAGTGATCAGTTCACATGTGTAAAAATGCAGCTTAACTCAGTTCAAGTTGTTTATCAAAGAAGTTCACCAGATCCTCAAATTTTTTAAAGACTTCAATGGGAACCCCCAAAGGGATAGATTTAATTTTTTTTTTTTTTCCCCTTGGCAACAAACAGTACCTTTTGGGGTTTATTTATGGAAAGTAATTAAATTTATTTGTTCTGTCTTATGGTCAAGCATAGATCATCACAGATCTGTGGAACGTGCTATCTGCAAAAAAGAAATGGTTATGGAAAATCTAAAAGAAAAAACTTTTACTAGCGATGAGGATTGTGTATAAATGAATTTAGAGACAAATATATAAGTGGTTTGTTTTCAAGAAAATAACTTTTGGCAAATGCTAAATTTTATCTAAAATGCTTTATCAAAAGTAATTAAGATGATCAAAGGAAAAAATTAGAAAGAGGACATAAATTCAAAGACTGTTCATGTTTAAAGAAGAACTACAGTTTGAGAAATTGATTGATCTGATGGACAAATAAGCCAATCCAATTGCATTACTTGATGAGAAATGAATTATTTTACTCTTCTTTCACAGTCAAATGTGTACAGGGAAAAAAAATTTATCTGAATCAGGGGGCCAAAGTTCCAAATTGAATGAATAAATCAAAAACTGTTAACAAAAGCTTATCAAATCCGGTTGGACTTTTTTTTTGCATATTAAGTTGTAATATCTATAATTTAAAACCAAAAATTAAATATTGAGTAGTGTAAAAAGTTTTGTGGAATATTGAATTAGGGGAGTTGGGAAATTGCATTTTTAACTATTTACTTATCGCAAGAAGTGATTAACATACGAATGTTTTCCTTGAAAATCACTACCACCACTTCACACTTTGCCATGCCACATTTCATTCCACACTCTTTTACTTCCTCATTCCATTCCTGTAGTTGTTCCTGTACTTCCTCTTCCCCCCACACCATTAAGTCATTAGCAAACATTATGGCTTTCATTTTTTTCTCGACGAGTTTTCCTGCCATTTTGTTTTTTACTATTTCCATTACAATAGGAGTAGTGAAAGGGCACTCCCCTGCTTCACTCCATTTTTTTATTTGGAACTTCTCCTTCCTTCCACTCTCCATCTTAACTCAACTCCTGTTATCGTTATGCATGCTTTTCACCCTCATTGCAAATCCTCTTTTCACTTTGGTCTTCATCATTGCTTTCCAAACTTTATTTTTATCCAAACTATTATATGTCTTCTCCTCATCTATAAATACCACTACCAAGTCTTCCAAATTCATACTGTCTTTCCATCAGCTATTGTATTGTAGACCTATGTTCCCTAAATCCTCGCGGTTCCTCTCTACACCTTCCTTTCATTCTTTTTTTTTCCAGTTTCTTATATATTTTTGTCGGTGCCACATCATTGTTATCCCCCTATAATTTGTACTTGTACTTCCTGTCGCCTTTCTTGGAAAACTGTATTATAACTCGGTCTTCCGGTATATTGTTTTCCTTCAGCACCACAGAAAGTTTGTCCCACACCTGGTGCTTTCCCTTGTTTCATCCTCTTTTGCTGTCTTCCTGCTCCTTTGTTTCGCTGTCATCCCTCTCCTCTTCCGTCCATTTTCATTTATAATTCTAACTTCTTGTCTTTTCTCTCTCCTCCTGTTTCTTACTTAGCTATATAACACCTTCTTACTTAATTCAACGTCTAGTTTCATCATTTCTGTACATTTTTGCATCCAATCCTTCTTGTCTTCCCATACAACTTGCTTTGCTCTTTTCATCTTCTCCCTACATACTTATGTTTCCTTATTCCTATTTTTAAAACTTCTTCTGAACGCTTTATTCTTCTCTTCTATTGCTTACTTCACCAAGTCATTCCACCAGGATGTATTTCACTTCCTCTCATGACTTGTCCTCCGATATACCTCCTCTGCCGCTTCCACCAGACTGTTCTTAAACCTCTCCCAAACAACCTCTGCACTTTGAATCTCATCCTTTGATATTAATCTTCTTGCTTTTCTTAGGTACAGCTCTGTTCCTCTTCATCTTTTAGCCTCCACACTCTTATTCTTCTTTTGGTCTTACTACCTTTCTCCAACATTCCCATCCCTTTGTCTGCCCCTAACAACCTGTGGTCGCTATCTAAGGACACACTTGGTGTTACTATGATGTTTACGGTCTTCCTTTTCATTTCTCCATCCATGATACAGTAATCTATCAAAGACTTTTGCTCCCTATCTCACTTGTATCTAGTGTTCTTATGACTTTCTCTTTCCTTCTTATACCCGCTGTATGCCACTTTCATTTTATTTTTTGCACATTACTCCAAGTCTTTTACCCTCCTAATGTCTCTCTCCCCATCCTTCCTTCCTTAACCTCACCCAAAACCCCATTTTCTTTTCTTACTTTTGCATTCAGATCACCCATTTATATCTGACGCTCGTTTCCCATGCCTTTTAGGCTTCCTCAAACTTGTCTTTTTCTTCTGCTGGGCACCCCACTTATCATCTCCACCTTTTTTCCTCTGTCATTTATTGTCATCTTCATCATTCTATCGTTAATCCCTACTACCTCCGCCTGCAAATCTTCTCTCACTACAAAGCCTACTCTGTTTCTCTTCCCTTCATCATTCCCATCCAATTAAGAATGAAGCCATTCCTTACTTCACTCCACTTGGTCTCACTCAGGGCCAGACATCCAATCTTCTCTCATCCATCAAATCCACAATCTCTTCCACTCTTTCAGTTAGTGTTCCAAACAGCTATGACTATATTCACTAAATCCAAGCTCGGCTCAATTTGACTCGATACCTGGAAGCTTCATGAAAAGGTGGATCAAAATCAATAATGAGATCTGCAAGTTTGTTTGTTTTTGTTGAGTTTTAGTTGAATTCAAGTATATTTATGATTTTTAAATGTTTAAAGGTACCTATATATTTGTTTATTTTAAATGTAAAGTAGTATATTTTAAATGTTACTAGTCCAGTGACTCTCAAAACTGTGGTATGCATACCACTGGTGGTACACAAGCTGACATGCAATACTAAGATTTTCTGCTATGGCAACAATAAAAAAAATTCATAATAAACTGAACCTGACACCTTATCGCTTGTTTCAAGCATGCAGCATCATCTTCTCACTGAATTTTTAGACTTTAAGAATATTGTAACTTTTTTTATAAATAACTAATAGATATATATTATTTATATATTATATATTTTAGCACCGCGTCTTACTACCCGTTCAGGTTATACGTCCCTTTAAATACTAATAACGCTAATGGATTAGGAATTGGGAAGGTTGAATTAGAAGAAGTGAATCTGCATTTGCGTGGAGGGAGAGTGGAAAACCATGTAGGAAAAACCACCCCCAGTTCACCCGACCAAGATTTGAACCTCGATCTCCCCGTCCTCAGTAGTGTAGTTCAACACGACAAGCGCGTTAGCCAACTACGCCACCGAGGCGGGTAACTAATAGATACTTTCAAAAAACAATTGTTTAAATTTTTTTTTGCTTTATCACTGTGAGAAATAGCTCTATCCTAATGACATTTTTTAATAGTTATGTGGTATGCGGAAAAAAAGTTTGAGAACCACTACACTAGTCAAAACAAAAAATGTAAATACCACATATTATAATTTAAAAAAGTGTAAAAAAAGTGTTCTTAAAAATAAGAATTTAAACTCATTTTTATAAATATGGTACCTAGTTAATACCCTTTAGAAATAGTCTAGAAATGGAAATAATGGTTTTTAAATTAAAAATATAACTTTAAAAAAACATTTAATAGAAAAAATAATAAAAATTATTTCAACACACATATCTTTAAAGATGTTAAAATTATACTAACAATTACAAAGAAAGTTAATAAGATTGACATTTATTTTAATAAGCTAATATTTCCCAAAATAAGCCCCTGTTATTTAACTACCCTATAAAAAAAACATAAGAATCTCTAGCAGATAGAAATTTAGAGTGAAATTTATATTTTGTTTATTAGTCTTTAATGCAATAATCGCTTGCTTATGATCACTTCTTCTTTTCCAATTCCATTGCACTTTCATGTTTCATTTATTAGTCATTGTAATAATCGCGCATGATCACTTCTGTTCTATTTCCATTCCTTTATGTGCAGTTGCACATGCGCCTTATAATGGCTCTCACTAGAAATTATCTTATTACAAAATTTATTTCAATTGCTCTTTTAATTCTATTTAAAGTTTATGTTCATACTTTGAGCTTAAAAATAAGTCAATAAAAGTATTTCTAGCAAACAATATGAAATAAAAATAAATCCTTTTTTTTTTTTTTTTTTTTTTAATTTTTATAGGATTTGTAAAATGTTTATTGAAATAAATAATGTTGATCAACACTGATCTTAGGTAGGTTAATACACATAATTCTATAACTACAGTAACTATACTACTTTTGTAGTTGAACATATTAATGCAAGTTTTAAATATCTTAAGCCATGTTAAATATTTACTAATAATATATACTATAATTCTAGAAAGGTACCTGTAAACTTAGTAAAAATGATAATTATTTTGGTATTTAGACTATTTAGTGATCTATTCAGCTAGTTTTATTTTTCATTTCCTTGTCATGGCAATGCAACTTCAATCGAGGATAATTCAAATGGATGAAAATATTGAACTAATTTTTTGGTATAAAGTAGTTTTTAAGGGTGTGCCTACCCATAAATGCACGGTTCTAAACAAAAAATTGTTTTTAAAAAATATTTAATAATTCAACATTGTTGTTTTTTATTTATTTAGTAACATATCTGGGCATCTTTGATAATTCTTATGGAATTTTCAAACCATGCTAAAAATAGTTATTGAAATATTTTCATTAAAATGTTTCCATTTCAATGCATTTTAAATGGGAAAACAAAAATTATTAATTGATTTATTTATTTTCTTTGTACAATTAAGCTAGAGTGTTTATTATATAACATATTATTTAATAAATAATTTCTTTTTCTTTTTAGACATATTTTTTAATTTGGGTTAGCTTCAATAATCACGACGATATTGGCTCTAACGACTCCAAGTCGACAAGTCAAAATACAGGGTTTTAATCACTTTTCCCTTCGAAACTAGTTTCTTAGCTGAAAAATAGGTGCCTTTTAGTATGATCATTACCCTTTTAAAACTAGATCATTTTGCAAGCGTTGGGCCCAAACTGCGTATGGGAAGCAGGGGCAGTGGAGGGTAAAGCTAATCTCTGTGCCCTTGTTTCAATACCTGTGCATTGGGAAAAAGGGCCAATGCCCAAATTATGAAAATTTGGTAGTTAAATATAACTTTTAAATTATTCAGTAACTAAAATATCACAAAGAATTTGCTGTTTTGAAAAAATATATTTGGGCCCCTACTTATTCAATGGAGTATTACTCTAGTGAACATTTTTTCAAGAAAAAGCCCCCATGTTTTCCCCATACAAAAAATTTTTTATGACTTACCTTATTTCCCTAAGGCAGTAAAACAGAAAAAATTCTTAAATTTTTCTTCTTCTTTTTTGGATTTTCTCATTTTGAGCCTAATCTGAATAAAAAGTTTTTAATATTCATAGTATATGAAAAAATGTACATTAAATTTTAAAATACTATTGTAATAAATAAAAATAAGCATTCCTCCCAAAAAAAAAATAGTTTTTTTAAATAAAATTTTTCAAAAGAATTTGGAATTCTCGTATAATTTTATTACTAGTTTTTTTTTCGGTTTTGGATTTGGATTCATTGGATTTTGGAAAAATTTTATTTTTAAAAAAGTTAATGAACGAAAGTTTTGGAAATCAAGGTGTGAAAATGTTAATTTTTTTTTATTAGTTGTTAAATGTGATTACTTTTTTTTTGGAACCTGTTGCATTTCGAGTTTGTGCGCTCGTTTCGGAAAAATTTTTTCGATCTCGAACAAAAGTATCCACTGTGTTTACTTTTTTATAATTAGAAATATGTACCTTTTTGCTTTCGAGCAAAATCCAATGGATGTATAAATGTTGGGGGTGGAGAAGTATTTACAAAATATTTTTTATTTCTTGTGAATAACATTATAAAGCAGGGGTCGAGTAAGAAAAAAAAGCTCTTAGTGAAAGTAAATGTTACTAACACTCTGTAAGACTTATTGTATGTTCAAAATCTCTTGTCCCTTGGGCCGAGTTCGTATCAGCTAGTATAATAATTTAAACCAAAACGGGAATCGAACGTCAAGTTACTAGAGCGATTAATTTAGCACTCAGTGATCTCATAGCACTTTAGCATATTGACCACCCCATGGAGCCGATGATAGAAAAATATTTTTTAAAAACCCTTTTAAGTTAATGAATTTTGTTTTCCCCTTGCCATAAAGTAAAAAGTATTTTGATACCCGCCCGCCCTGTTGTTAGTGGTAGATTTACGGGCTTAAGATACTGAAGTCCCAGGTTCGATCCCCGGGCCCCCTAATTTTGTTGTGAAGCAGGGGGTCTGAAAGGGAAACCCAAAAATTTCAACCTGGGGGGACAAAGGGGAGATAATTGAAAATAAGTAGCGTTTCATCTGAAAACTGAGATAGAAGTTGGGGGGCTCGTTTTGAAACCAATGGACCTCAATTTGAAAATGTTGGGCACTATCTTCGCCAAATACTCGCCTCTCGTTTGGTATAGCTTGCTTGCAGGCTGACACCATGTGTATTCTCAAGTTAAACTTCCCAATAGGATAAAAAATTTTTCCCCAAAAAACATTTTTTCTGGAAAATTGGGTAAATCCTATAGATGTTTGAAAACTGAAAACCCCTTTTTAAAAAAAACGATCCCCCTTTAAATGGCTGAGGGGTCTAAGGTTCCATACAGTTTTAAATTTTGGGCCCCTGCGTAGGACACTTGGGGGCAAATCCTGGGGGTCTATTGAGGGTAGTTTTTCCTAAATTGTTTCCCCATCTTCCAAAAAAAAATGCTGGTAAAAACCCCTTTAAATGCTTTTTTCCCTCATTCTACCCAATTAGAGTCTTTGCGTATAACTGAACAGGTATATGACGTGGTGTTATCAATAAAAAAATAACAGATAATTTATAGTCAAATTTTTCTAGTCTTCGAAATGAAACTGCTTTTAAAATATTTTATTGCCTCTTTTGCCCTTTTTATTTTTTAAAAATTTAACCAAAGTACAGGGCCAAATTTAGAACATTAAAATTTTTGTTATTTTTTTATTTTTCTGCTTTTTAATAAATCAAAAAAAAAGGTCGACAAAATCGTAAGCTACATATTCTCTTGTTAGGTTTTTTTTTATAGTTAGTGACAAAACTTCAAAAATAAGTTTTCTCAATTTTCCTTTAAATAAATTTTCTCTGATAAATAAATTACATTTTTATTTATCACACCCTCACCAGATATTTTTTGAAAAAAAAATTTTTAAAAAGGTACAAAACATTAACCCGGAGTCAAACCCCTTTAATGTAATTCTCAAAATGGGTACAGGTACAAAACTTTTTCTTTGTGGTAAAAAAAAAAGTACAAAAATTTGGGATAAAAAAAATTCAAAATTCAAAAAGGGGTACAACCGCTTTACAGGAGTTTAAATTTGATATCTAATTACTCCAAACGGGTACGGGTACAAAACTTTTTTATTGGTACAAAACGTACAAAAATTTGGGAAAAAAAAGTTCAATATTCAAAGGGGACAACCCCATTTACCTGGGAGATCATTTTACATGCTAATTACTCAAAACGGGTCGGGTACAAAACTTTTTCTTTGTAGTACAAAACTAGTACAAAAATTTGGATCAAAAAAAGTCCAATATTAAAAGTGGTACAAAAAGCATTAACCTGGAAATCACCACCTTTTATGCAAATTTCTCAAAACGGGTACGGGTTCAACACTTTTTTTTATTGTGGTCAAAATAGTACAAACTTTGGCATCAAAAAAGTTCAAAATTAAAAAATGGTTCAACCATTTAACCCGGGGGTCACCCCCCTTTATATGAAATTACTCAAAAAGGGATGGGGACAAAACTTTTTCATTGTGGTACAAAAAGGTAAAAAACTGTACAAAAATTGGGATCAAAAAAAATTCAAAAAATTTAAAAATGGACAACAGCATTAAACCCGGAGTCACCACTTTTTTATATGCTAATTATTCCCAAAAGGGGGACGGTCAAAAATTTTGGGATCAAAAAAAGTTCAAAAAACAAAAAGGTACAACAGCATTAACCCGGGTACCCCTTTGGGTTGCTAATTTCTAAAAGGGTCGGGTACAAAAATTTTTATTTGTAGTAAAAAATGGGACAAAAATTTGTACAAAACTTTTGGGATCAAAAAAAAGTTCAATATTTAAAAGGGGTACAACAGCATTAACCTTGTCACCATTTTTTGCTAATTACCAAAACGGTTACGGGGCAAAACTTTTTCTTTGTGGTACAAAACGGGGACAAAATTTGCATCAAAAAGGTTTAAAATTCAAAATTTGGTACTACAGGTTAATGGACGTCTAGCTGGCTGGATTTAAAAAAAAAAACGGCACGACAAACAACTTTATTCATAGCCCCTAAAAGGGTTTAAAAGAGAAACAAGTTGGTACCCTTTTTTTGGTAAAAAATTTGGAAAACTTGGTTTTTTTTTAAAACCCCAAGGGGAAGGGCGTGGCGAAGTTTTCGGGAACCCAATGGTGTGGAAAAACAGTGGATGGATTCGAAACCTTAGGAAAGGGGCCGGGAAACATTTTAATTTTCCCGGTTTTAAAACAGGCAAAATTTTTGTTTTGGCGTAACTCCAGACAAAAATTTTTTATTCTAAATTTTTAGGGTTTTTTTTATTTTTAAATTTCTTTTTTTTTAAAAGGGTTTTCAAGTCCTAAAAATTTTGGGTTTTTCTTAAGGATTCAAAGGTTCTCCCCCCTTTGGGGGTTTTAGTTTTTTTTAAAGGTTTAAAAAAAAGAAAAAATCTTGTTTTCATTTCGGGGAAAACTTTAAATATTTAAAAAAATAACCGGCTCTGTTCCCCTCATTTGGCACGGAAAATTTTAAAAATTTTAAATTTTTTCCAATTGCAAAAAATTATGGTTTCGGTTTCCCTTTACATTTTTAGTTTCAAAAGGGGAAGCAGACAAATTTTTTAAATTTTAGCTCAAATTTTTTTTTTTTAAACTTGAAAAAACCCTTAATCAACAGTTTTTATGTTTTTTTTGGGGTTTACAGCCCTTTTGGCCGGAACCCCTTTAAATTTTGCAAAGTGTGCAGTTTCCCCTTTAAAAGAGATTCCCCCGGGGGGCTGCTAGTGGAAATTCTCCTGAATCCTTGCAAAAAAAAGTGGCCCAGATTCAAATAAAAATTTGGCTTTCTTTTGGGAAAGGGGCCCGTAAGAACAAAAGGGGAAAATTTCAATGGGGTTTTTTATTGGTTTTGGGGAAAATTTGCCTGCAGGGGTTCCATATTCATATTTCTCCCCAAAACCGGGTTTAAACAAAAATTTGGGGGGTTCTTTTCCCAACCTTTATTTTAATTTTTTTTTTCAGCGGGGGGAAAGTTAAATTTTTTTCCAAAAAAAATACACTTTGGGAAAAATTTTGTTCCCAAATTTCATTTTGGCCCACTTTTGTTTTTTTTTTTGAAGAAGGCAAAAAATTTAGCCCGGGGGTGGGGTTTTTCGGGTATTGTTTTTTCAAAATTCCCTTTTTTGGGGGCCTCTAGAGGGGCCCTTCGAGAACACTTCATTTAAATTTATTTAAATTTTAAAATTTTAAATTAGGGGGCTGATGACAATCGGGGATTGCTGATGTTTCATTGGCAAATTTGGGTGGCACAATTGGTTAAGTTGTTGAAAATTTAATTTTTCGTTTTGTCATCTTACCTTTCCGGATTGCATGGGCCCGGGGTTTTTTGCAAACCCCCGGCCTAAAGGCCTTTTTGGGGGACCCCCGGCCCGAAATTTAAGGGGGATACTGCCCTTAATCTAAACTTTTTCCCAACCCTTTCTGACTCCAGGGGCCCCCAAACTTTTTCTGGGGGGTAACTTTTCCCAAAATTCTTTTTTTCCCCCAATGACGCGGGCCAACATTTTCCCTTTCCAAATTTCCCTTCCCCGTGGCCTCCATTTTCCTGGTCTCTATTACATTCAATGACCATGTTTATGTTTCCCTATGTGACAATGGGTAAAAATCTTCTAGGGCACTTCTCTTCCCAAAAGCACGTCTCTTACCGGGCCCATAGAAGAACCCTTTCCTGCTGCCCCCTTTTTCTCATTAAATCCCCCTCTACTTAAAACCTTTTTCCCCTCATTCACGTTCCCAAGATATTTTACTTGACATTTTCTAAAAAAAGTCAAGTGATTAAGGTTCATCAAGCTTCCCTGTTTCAACAGAGCCCCTGGGGACACAAAGACATTCTAAATAGTGGGGATTCGGCAGTTACTCGAAGAAATTTTTTCTGGTTTTTGGGGGAAAACCGCAAAGGAAGTGTTGCCAAAAGTGAAAAATTTGGGGTTAAATGCCTCGAAGAAACCAAAAAACACTTTTTTTTATAAAAGATGATATAAAAAATGTGGAAATAATTTTGGGGTTTGCAAGGGGTTTACCAAAAAAATGTTTTTTTCAATTTGGGCCAATTAAAGGGTTTGGAAAAAAGTTCGGTTTTGGGTTTTCCCCGGGGTTCCATTGACCAAAGCCCCTTTTTCCTTGGGGAGACAAGGCTGCATTTTCTTCATTGTGCTTTGGTTGGCTCTTTTTCCCTAAAAATTTTCTGGCCCGCCAAATTTTTGTTAACAAATTTGTAAATTTTTTTTTGATGAAGTGTTGAAAAATTATTCAAAGAGGACAAAAAGGGAAATTGGCTTTTTTTTTTGGGACAAGGAAAACATTTAAAGGGAAACGTCGTTTTTAACCCGGGGGTTTTCGGTGGAGCACCCCTTAAAGATTTGAAGCTTTTTTTGGGGGGGGATTTCCCCCTTCACCCTAAATTTTTTTACAAGTGGCAAAGGATGGGCCCCAAAAGTCAATTTGGGGTTTAACACTTTTCGGAAACCTTCAAATCCGGGCGCGGGCAATGAAAGTGTAGTTTGGGGAAAATCTGAGAAAATTTTGGGCTTTATGTTGTTTTATGGTTTTCCTTTGGGGAACAGGAGTGGAGTCTGTCAATTGGGATTAAGTTGCTTTTTTGCACACATTTTTACTATCTTTTCACTTGGGCTCTCCGTGTCGTTTATTGTTTTCCCCGTTGAAGGGTGTACAACCTTTCCTTTGGGAAGTTTTGGGTGTGCGGTGGTTTTGAGAAAAGCCCAAAATGCTTTCAAAGGGCATTACAAATTTGGGGAAACCCTGTTGTTATGTTTTTCAAAGAAACAAAACTTCTTAAAACAAAAAACCTTTTTAGAGACACTTAAAGGGCAGCCTGGGATCCATTCCTGAAAGGGGGTTAAAAAGCTTTCCCGCAAAAAGGTTTTTCCCGAATTTAAAAACCCAAAGCTCCCCTATCTTTTTGAAACTTTTAAAAAGAAACTTCCCCAAGATCCATTTTGAAAAGTTGCGTGAAACCTGATTGATGAATTGCACGGGTCCCCAAAATTTTTTTTTCTATCGACACACACAAATCAGAAAATTTGATCCTTTGCAAAACTATTGATGTAGGATTTGCCCAACCCAAAAAGTTTGTTTGGAGAAATGCAATCACAGTAAAAGAAAGACAAAAACTGGGGAAATTTTTACCGAGTGCCGCGTATGGGTTTCCCCCTTTATTGCAAAACTACAGAAAGAAATTCCCCTTTTTAAAAGAAAAATGTTAGAGGTTTGTCTTCATTGGATCCTTGAGACATGAATAATATAAAAGCATACACATTTCCTCTGTTGTGAGTATTCAGTTCAGGATATGTACAGTTTAGGTAAAATAAAACTGTAATGATACCAAACTTTTAGTATGTTCTTAGTGGCCTGTTATTTAGTATGTATTTCTGCACATGAAAACCAAAGTAAATCAAGTTTGTTACAACTTGATAGGGTTAGACATATTTAATTATTTTTCCATCATTTTCCTGAAACTGATTGGCAAGACGTCTGCTTTCTTATTCTTCCTATGAGCGGTGAGGCAAGGTCGGCTGTAGGGGAGGAGGATGGCCGAAATAAATGTATTTGAATTAATATTTTCACTTGTATAGTATCGTAAAGCTATAGTAGAAATTTATGAGAAATTGGTCAGGGAACTTGGGAAAATAGTCAGGAAAGTCAGGGAGAATTTTTGACAAATACTGTAAGAACCTGAACTCCCTTTTTTTTTAGGTTTTCGGTGCCTTGTTCTTCTTCCAAACCACTCTCAACACCCTGTATAACCATTCTATACCTACTTCACCTCCTGCTCTTATTATTTTCACAGTCACTTCGTCCACGCCTGACGCTTTTCCTTGTTTCATCCTCTTTAATGTGTCCTCCACCTCTTTCCTTCTCTTCTGTGAATTCTTCCTACTCCTCTGTTTCACTCTAACCCCGTCCTCTTCCGAGTTGAACATTTTCTCAAAATATCTCATCCATAGTTCCATTTCTTCTTCTTCAATCTTCAATGTTCTTCCTTTTTTATTTTAACTTCATGTCTTTTCTTTCTCCTCTCGTGTTCAACTTGGCTATATAACACCTCACTTCCTTCCACACTCCATTCTAGCATTTGCCCATTTTTCTATCCAATGTTTCCTGGCTTCTCGTACAAATTGCTTCGCTCTTTTCTTCTTGTTCCTTTATTCTTCTGTGTTTACTCATTCCTTTTCTTAAAACTCCTTCTAAATGTTTTATTATTCTCCTCCATTCCATCCTTCCTCTCACATGTATCCTCCTACAACAACCAAATATATTATGTGTAAACAAAAACAGAATTTAGATGAAAAAATCATACCAATATGGTAAAGCAACAGTATATCACATGTTTTATAAGATTTTTATTAGAAAAACAATAAATTATAATCAATCTTTTATGATAACTAATATAATTTGATAGTTTAACTTAAAGTGTTTTTTTTGAATTTTAGCTGGAGTGTATCACTAAAGACGCTAAAATGTTTGCTGCCATGATGCACAGCTACTATAAGTTCAGTAATGACTCTCAGTCGGAACTCAAGAGTGGGCTGATGATTAAGCTGGAAAATATAATGTAAGTAAATGTCTTTGTATTTTTTTTTAAATGCAACACTTATATGCTACTATTGGCTGAAACCACATTATTATACTGGCAGGGTGGCTACAGACATAGAGAACTCACGGAATTTAAAAATAAAAGTATTGTAGCCACCCTTACTGGGCACAGAATCCTTTGTATTGTTCCTAACAAATCTCCACTCAACGTCACATAGAGAAGTTCACTTGGGAACTCTCTGGAGCTGCTCACTGGTACTAAAGAGGCAACAGTTGACAAAGCTAGGGATTTTAACTATTATTCTTTTTTAAGGGTGTGTGAATAGGATTATTTATCAAATCGAATCAATTCAACATTATCGAACAAATCAAATAGTAGATCATCAGGGAGGAGTGTGAAACATGTTCCTATCATTATTTACAATCTTCCATTACCTCCATGATGAGTTCCGATAGAATGAAACCTAGGTTGGGGGACTGGGTGGTGGCGATTGATTTTCTTTAAGAAGCAACCATTACCTCTGTCCATTGGCAGCAATGTAAAGTGTGAACTGTGTTCTTTTCATTGTAAAAGCCATATTGTGTTTGTTCCTTTTATATGTTTTATCCACCTTTCCTGTACCTTCTTCCAAATATAAACAATTACCTCATAAAGCAAAAGAGGTTTTCCTTATAAAGATATATGAACTTCTATGAAAATAAACTATAGTTGCATACTATTTAAAACTTTGTTTTTATTTCAGGAACCAGCCATAATGTGCCATTTTACTCAGCTTCTGACCTTGATATTGCAATAGCCATCTGCACAATACTCAGTTTGTTGGGTTCTTACATCTTCTATTACTAATCTTGCTCTAACTGTGCATTGTTTCACAAGCCACATCCCCAACAAGTAGAAAAGAGTATGAGTCTTTCATCGCCAGGAAAGCATTGCAAAGAAAAAACCTTTTTATCTTTCATGTATATTTAAAGGTAACTCGAAAGATGCCTGATAAATATTTCGTACAGATACCAGGATGAGCACAATCAGGGAAATTATGGAATACCTTGAAACCAGGGAATTTTGTAATTGGTTTGGTAAAATATTTAATTTGGCTGTCAGTAGAAGACTGTTTTTAATCAAGTGTATAGTTTTCAGTGCATTCCATAAATAATTATTTGTGATAAATGGGATATTGTATCCAGAAAGTCGGATTTTTTTATATATTTTTTTCCTTATAAATGTTGTAACAAACATTGACATTTTATTTTATAACTTTAATGCCACTTCACATTTTTGCATTTAGTTTTTGTTTATATTGTTTATTGATAGTTTGTTTAGCTATAGTACTGAATGATAATTCACTAACCATTAATTGCATAACGTTTTGTTAATTAAGTGTTTTTATAATCAAAATAACTAGTAAGTTCCTAATCTATCTTGTAAGCATTTGTTTTGATTAGCAAATTTATTATTTTTATTTTAAGTTCACTATAAACTTGAGAGAGATATTTTGTCAGTAATTGATAAATAGTTAAGTTGCAACAGAAAATGGATTTATATTCTCTTCCCTGTCCTTGGGGGTTACAAAGTCTATGCCACTTGGCTGCAGGCCTAGAAACCATAAAAAAAGAGACAGTGTTTGAATATATCTGCTCCCATTGGTTCAATCTCTTATAAGTTGACAAAATGGTAGGAATGTTATGAGCAGGAAGAAACGATCCTCCCAAAACTCATTAAAGGAGTTGGACTGGGCAAAGGGATCACTTTGTTCCCTGTTTCCAAATATAGCAGCACCTTGAATGTGCCTTTTCTTGGTGTTATTTTTTATCAAAAGGACATTAGTTTCAGGTGAAATAATATTGCACTAAAGGGTTTTTGTATGGGAAAAGGGTTAGTAACCCGTTGGATCCCCAAGAATTGTTACTTTAAAAGTTTGAAAAATGTATTTTCTCAAAATTAACAATGTAACGTGACTTTAGGGAACTGAATTTATAAAAAGTTAAATTTTTTCTTAATATACAAAATTAAAAAATCAAGCAGTGGAAAATTAATGAATAAATTTCCCCAAAGCAATTTCAAATGTTTAATTGTTATAAAAAATGAGTAAAAATCGGGAAATGTGAGGTTTACTAACCCTGTTGTTTAGCCCCTTAAAAATTTTGTATTGGGGGCTGTGTTAAAGGCGACTTTAAAAAAACAGATGCGAAGAGGGATTTAGGGTTTTTGTGGTTGGAGCAAAGGGGTTTTTCCTAAATGTTTTTCCACTTTACCCAAATTAGGTAATAAAAAAGACCTGTGGTTGGTAAAAAAATGTTATGTTGTTGTATGTTTTTGGCAAGATTTTCAAAGGGGGGTTTTAAAGTTTTGAAATATTTTGGGGTGTGATAGCTTTGGAAAAAATTTTGTCAAATGTACTGTTTGTTTATTTTTATTCTTTTTTTATATTAGGTGAAAAAATCAAAAAAACTTTAAAAATTTTTTTTAAAACACATTTTTACTTTTACAAAAATGTCTTATATGTTTTTTTGGAGTTTTTGTAAAAAAAATTGTGCAATGGTGTTAAATTGAAAAGTTTTTCTTGAAAAATTTTTAAATTCGGGGCTTTATCGTAATTATTAAAAGCCAAAATGAACCCCCAATTTTTGAAACAGAAAATTGCTATAAATTTTGTTATGTTCCTGAAAAACTAGTCATAGAAAAAAATATTTTAGAATTTTTTTTTGGGTTTGGTTAATCCCTTTTCCCCCCTTTTCCCCAAAACTTGAAATACACCATTTGTACCAACAGTGAAAATTAAGGTTTAAAGGGAAATATTGCACAAAAATTAGCGGATTTAAAGGGGGTTAGGCTAAAGATTGTTTTTTTTTTTTTCTTTGAAAATGGAGTTTTAGATGATTTAAGCTGGTTAAACTTCTCCCGCAGAAAAAAATTAACAAATTTACAATATAAAATTTTTTTAGACCGTTTACTACCCTTTCGAGTTATACGCTTTAAGTACTAATTACGTTAATGGATTAGGAATTGGGAAGATTGAATTAGAGGAAGTGAACCCCGCATTTGCGTGGAGGGAGAGTGGAAAATCTTTAGGAAAAACCCCCCCAGTTCCCCGACCGAGATTAAAACCCTTTGTTCCCCCTGTCCTCAGCAGTGAGCGCAACACGAAAAGGGCGTGTTAGCCAACTAAGCCACCGAGGCGGGTAATATACAATATAAACATGCACAAAGAGAGAAATATGAAACTGGCACTAGCCTGAACTAAACAGAAGGTAAAGATGTTTACATCTCCACACTTAACATTTAAGGCAGAAATGGGTGCCTGTGATCTGTCCTGCATGAATCATTGTAACACGCGGTTGTGAAATAAGTAGTCTTGGGTGGGGGTGTTTTTAAAGCTTGGATGACTTGCATGACTTGTCACGCAATAAATAATTGAGTGGTTAGCACACAATCAAACTTGGGCATGATTCAAACGGCTGAAAAAAACAAATGTAGACAAACATGGCCGCGTTGTGTATAAAAGGGCACAGACTATTAAAAATTTGTAATCAAACAATGTTGTGCTGGGCAACGTTATAGCAGCATGGGTTTACTGTGTATATTTTCACACAGAAACAGTCCCAAAAAAATCTAGAGCCCCTTTGTACAAATAGTGAACATGGAATTTGTGCTGGGCAACGTTATAGCAGCATGATTACTGTGTATATTTTCACACAGAAACAGTTCAATAAAATCTAGAGCCCTTAGTACAAATTTGTGAATATGGTTACTCAATAATTTAAAAGCTGTTGGGTGGCTTAAGCTACCCTTTTCTTTGTTAGATGTAATGACTTTTAACTGTGTCTTAACAGGTGTCTAATATATGTTTTATATTTAGAGGAACGAAAACTGTGATAAATAGTGAATTGTTTTGTAATCAATATTTTAAATTCCAACCTAGTTCATAGGGGATGCTGTTTTTTTTATATGAAAAACTTATTGTTTACTTAAAAAATGTATGAATTTTGCATCCCTTTTAAAAAAAAGAAAATTGTTTAAATTCCCTTTTGACTAATAGTTGAGTTGCCAGCCCGAAGTTATTTGTAGAGCCCGGATTTGTATGTGATATTAAACTATATTGTAACAAAATATATATTATACATAAAAATTTTTTTTAAAATCAGTTAAAAATGTGTAGTAAAATATTTAATAATGGGAAAATAACATTGAATGAAAAAAATCTTAGCCAAAAAAAACATTTTTAGGAATGCAGTTTGTGTATGTGGTGGACGTTTTGTCATGTGAAATTCTAGGAAAATTCACTTGGTTGACAGTGATGTTTCGTTTTCTTGCTCCACTTAGCTGGTGATTTGTAAAAAGTGATGTCAGACCCCTTGCCAATATTAATATTACATTAGCATATAGACTTGGTTTTTTTCCCCCCAAATGACCAATCTATGATGGATTATTTTGACAAACTTTAAATTTATTTCCTTGGTTGATTTGGGGGAAACCCTTATCGTTTTTTTTTTTTTTTTTTTTCCCTTTGTTGCTTTATGTATGTTTTCTTCTTGGTCAAAGAACAACAAAAAATATGCTAATCAGATCCAAGAATTATTGTTTTTACAACTAGTCAACTTGTGTTTACAAACTTACTCGCCCCGTGCTAGATGTTCTGTTGAGGCCACTATTAGGCAATACTGCATTCCCTCCCCTTCACAGCACAATTTAAGTTAAACAGAAATTACAGGCGACTGTAATACTCTCCGACAAGCCAACGTGCTTGAAAATTAGTGACACGTGATTTAAAAAGTATTTTCCCCAGGAAAGACGTAAAACTAATACCACAATTAAGAAACACGAAATATGTAATTTATGTAATATCTTCGAAAATATGTAGAACTCATCAAATTATGTGAGAATGTATCAAATTAAAACAGGAAATATAGTCCCAAACAAACTAATTTGCTGACATTTAGTTTTTCACTTTTCCCAAAACTGGCAGGATGAAAATATGTGATTACATAAAAATTCAGGCTCTAGTTATTAGATATCAAATGAATATATGTGCTTCATAATCTACAATATAAGTGAAAATTAAAATTTATGGAGTATCTTAAGATGTAATGAGGTGCTACATCATTAAAATTAAAATGCTAATTTTTAGGGCTGGGCTGATGCAGATTGCTGATTTGAGCGTTTATTGATTATGGCGTAATCGGTTAAGCCGATGATTGGTTTTTGAAAGCTATTATTTACACCGATCTTTTGAGTGAAGTTTGGTAGTCAAGGAGCAGTTTTGATAAATTTTCTACGGGTTGGTGAGAAAAAACATTTGAAAGGACAGTGACACTCATATTTGGTGCTTGCAAGTGAGACAGAAATTAGGGAAAAAGAAAGATATTGCTACAGGGTAGATTACAACTCTTTGTGGCAACAAACAAGAGAAATAGTTAATGAATGATTTGGGTAGATCTAAGGGGTGACAGTAGTTAATAAATTCAACAATCATTATTACTAGACTGCTGAAATATTTTTTCACCTTAATTACTTATTCTATAAATATCAACCAATAATTTAACGTAATTGTGAAGATTTTAAAATATATCTTGTTCGGTTTAGGTCCAAGTAAATTTAAATTTAAAATAATGGTAATAATAATTGTTGATTAATCTTAATGGAAAAGATGAAAACAAATAAATAGGATCTTACAACATTTCATGCTAGTTTTTAAAGAATTATTTTTGTATTATTAATATTTTATGCTCATATTTGAACATTTTGGATTTGATTAAAGAGGTCTAGAACAGTAATCCACTTTGAACTCCCCACAGCATATTTCACTTTTTTACTATAGCTATTTTTTTTTAATTGCATACAAATGAAGTCAATAAATAAAAAAAAATTGTTTGTATTTGATTAGTTGTGTGCGTCATTTTGATGCATCACTTTTGTGATAATGTAAATAAAAAACAATAATTGGCAAGATCTACAACAAATTATCAGCTCAGCTCTATTTTTAGAAACAGTGTGCTATCATTTTAATTAGAGATGGGTCGAATCTGAATCCTAGTAATTGGTAGAAATTTTAAAGATTTACATATAGGCCTAAACTGTAAATTAAGATTTATTGCAATCATGCTTTCAATTTTAAATCAACCACAAACCACCCCTCGCAAAATACAGGTTAAAATACAACCAAATTAAACAATCTAGACTCATTTTGTTTAAAAATCAAATCAATCAAAATTTGAGTGGTGTCTTAGTTATTTTTAAAGTGTTGTTAGAATGAGTTAAGTTTCTAAAAAAACATGTGAAATAAACAGATTAGGCCTAGTTATTCATTGATAAACTTTAATCATCATTGAAGGATTATAATTTATTTTATTAAGATAGCAAAAATAAAAATACAAACGGATATTTTAAATAAAGACTAAAACAACATGCTTAACAATTAAACATACATTGGAAATAGTGAACTCAATAATGCTTAAGTATGTTTTATTATTATTTTATTATATATCCATTATCTATTTTTCGCATGGAAAACAAATATATTCGATTCTTGCGATATATTGATTTCTGAGAATACATTCTATTTAAAACACGAACAAATTTTAGACTACAATATGTTCATTCCCATTTTATAAGGCAGGACTACGTTTGATTATTCTTACAATTACTTCAATAAAATATTTAAAAAAATAATAAACTCTTAAGTTAAAATCAATTTAAAAAAAAAATAATGAATTAGCAAGTCGTTATTTGATTTTTAAAACTCAAGAGCGCTTACTAAGTGATCAAATTACCTGTATCAATCAGAGGTGGGAGTTTAGGGTACTAGGCACGTAAGATTTTTACACCTAACAATTTTTTATTTTTTTTTAAAATGATTTTATTCATGCTAATCTCTTTTGTCTGACAAAATAAATATTACGGATTAAGTTGTGCTTTTCAAGTAGTCCCAACTAATTAATTTTTGAAATCAAAATAAGATGCTTTGTTTATGAGGTGAAAGATTCAACCATCGAATCCAATAAAACATAGAATCCTCGAATCTCAAATACTTGTCAGATTCAGCGGATTTGAAGATTCAAGTGGCCTATCTCTAATTTTAATTTTAATTTGTTATTTTTCTGTATCTCTAGCAATATTTCAATAGACTATTTTATTACAACACAAAATTAAGTTGTATATGATGCATTTGTCTAAAATAAATTTCCAATAATATTATAGGTGTCTTTTGTATGATTGTTATTTTTTGCCATTATAGTTTGTAAGGTTTTTCTTTTTTTACTTTTATAAGGTAGTAAAAATTGTTTTTTGTTGAAAATGTTATTTTTTCTGTATATTTAGCTATATTATAGTAGACCTATTCCACAACACACATTAAGCTGGATATAATTAATGTTTATGTATAGAATAAATTTCCAATAATGTTATCAGTGCCTTTTTTTTTTTATTGTTATGTTTTTGTATCTTATGCCACTAGTTTATAAGGTTGTTTTTTTACTTTTATAAGATAATAAAAATTGGTTAAATCTTATTTTTGTGTAAGTAATTATTTACCCAGACAATCAAGAGTGTTTTTTCCTTCTACAGAAAAACAAAATGGGCAGCCCACAGTGAATTTGATTTCTTGAATCCTAAATGATAATGAATTATTGAAGGTCTTGCTGGATGGGTTGATCTTGTGGGTGTTGCAGCGTTGTTTCACACACAAGTGTGAATCTTTTGCTGTGTTGATTGAGGTGAAAGTTTTGTTGAGGTTGGGCAATTTAGGGTGTATTATAAGGTTTTGTGTCTGAGTGAAAGAAATTAAGAATATTGTAGCCAAGGATAGTGTTGATTCTTTGCAGTTTTGGATGGTATTTAATATAAATTGTTCATTGCCTTTTATAACAATCAAAAGTTTTGACTTTTAAATACAGTAGATTTCTTCGGCATGTCCAATTATCTCGCTCAGGTGCTTGTCTGCTCTTGTCTAAGTTACTGCTGTTAAATTGTTTTCATGTCACAACGTGCAGTCGGCGACTTATGCAATTCACCATTGTTTTTTTTTTAAACTTGTATGTGTGTTTGCCAAGTTAAGTTTTTTGTGTTCAGACCATGTCTTAGTCTCGTGATTGATGGCACACTATACTCATTGACTACATAATAAGAGGACACACTGGACTAGTTAAACATTCAGTTAGTCCTTAAAGTGGCACGCTGGTCGGAAAGGTTTCTCCATCCTTGACCTATGATGTCCACAGTTTTGAAAAGTTTAGACAATGTTTGGCACTTAAAAACCTTACTCAACCCATTCGTATAAACTGTCAAACTCTTACAGAAAAATATGAACGTTTTAAAAATGAATCTGGGTTGGGAAAACATTTTGAAAAAAAATTTCAACCTATGTGTGTCAAACTTTGTATACATTAGTAACTTAGTAAAGCATTTACAGAGCCTACACTTGTACCTTTCCTGAAACCCGTATTAACGTGATACTAGACAGCCTAAAAATAAATATTTCATTCAAACTCTGGTGTAAAAACCACTTATCCTGAAAGGTAACAATCGGCGAGGTTTCACTCGGGAGGGGGACCCTCAAATTCTTAGGCATATTCAGTGGTGTTAGAGTTTGTGATGCCCGGGGCGATCCACGAGTTTGCTGCTTCTCTACTCACACAATATTTTGACAAAAAGTCAAAACGACATAGAGGGGAAAAAATTAAGACACCGTGTTTATTTATGGAATGAACAATTTAATTTCAATACTACAATGCTATTTTTCTTGTTTTGTGCAAAATTGTTGATGATATTGTTGAAGTTTTTTTTCATCTGTTATGTGCTGTTCTATAGAGAAACTATAGCAAGATTTCTTAACCGCGAGGCACTTTTTTATAGATCTTAAATGACTCTTGATCAATTTTAATTTAGAGAAAGTCCTTTCACAGGTAGCAGCACTAACAGTAATTATGAGGAACTCTTCCTTACTAATGTCATCGCAATCATTATTTAGTTGACATATGTATTTGTCATTCAAAAGATTCTATTGAGTAAAGAAGGCATATTTCTCAGCAAAAACATGAAGCTGTTGAAATCTGAGCGTAATTTCTTGGATCACTGTCCAGCGAAGAAAACATTTCTCTCAATTCAGTTTTGTATGCTAGCTCGGCATCTCGTGATTCTTCAACAGCCACGAGTTTTTTCTTTTTACATTGAGATTGATGCTCCATTACTATCCCAAGATTACCACAAATTTCTTTGGAATAGGCTAATGAATAAACTAGTTTGTCCCTATTTTCAGCTAAAAATCCTTTTGGAGCCTTGAGTTTTATATCACATTCTTTGGTTGGAGCTAGGTCTAGAAGATGGATTACCACAGGTCAAGAAGCATAGAAAACGATTGTAAGCACCAGCATTTGACCTGGTAACTGTATTTTCTTATTCGCCAGTTAACTGTTCTAAAGCACTTAAGACTTTCAATAAAAAAAATTTACCACACTTACAGCTTCTCCCCTTGCACTCCATCAAGTTTTTACTACATGCTTGACACTTTGACCAGTGACTGAAGTCAGAATATCCCAGTTATTGGTCGAGCAAGAAAACATGAACACATTTCCAAAAAAAGGTAACAGAACTCGCAGCAACCGAAGCTGCATGAATACCTGTCAAATTCAGCGTGTGATTTGTATTTGTGACAAATTATGCTTTCCTATCAAGTCCCTTGATACGTCTTGAACGTCAGTATGCTGATCAACCATCACAGCAACGTTATCATACGCTTTTCCTCTTTTAATGAGAATATGAATTCGGTTGTTTTCTTTATTTTTAAAAAAATATAGTTGAAATATTTCGCGGTTTTCCCTATTTTTTCTTAAAATGAAAGAAAATTTTCCATTCCCTTTACTATATGTTATCAATCATAACAAAGCTTTTTTTAATTCTTATGAGAAATATCGGGCTGTCGAATATTAGAAAAGTACTAAGCTTCTTTTACTGGCTCGTAACTTTGTTCTTAATTTTACTTTCAAAATTTCTCTAAACTCTCACCAAATAAGCTTTTCTCTAGCTTGATTTGTAGCATCCCTTAGGGGCAGAGCCAAAATAATAGAAAACATAAAAACTTTCAAAAAAGGGGGGGGGTTTAACCCAGACGAATGCTGAGGAGTTATTAATGGACCCCCCTATCTCTCCCGGGGGAAAAAGATTTGGGAGACGCGGGAGTAGGCCCAAAGTCATTGGGCCCAAAGTCTTTGGCCAAATTTGTTGGCCTAAAGTCATTGGCCTAAAAGTCATTGGCCTAAAGCTTTTGGCCCCAAAAGTCATTTTTTCCCAAAATCTTTGGCCTAAAAGTCATTTTGGCCTAAAGTCATTTTCCCAAAAAATCATTTGGCCTAAAATAAATGTTTTAAACCCCGGGGGGATTCCCTAAAATAAGCACTGTTAGTTTTTTTTATCTGTTTTAAAATCACAAGTATGGGAATGGTGTTTGATATTTCTAAAAACATGACTTTATTTTAAAAACAGATTTACTTATTTTTTTTATCTATGGCTTAAAAAATCGAAAATCATTGCTGCACAAAATTTTTATTATTATTATTTGCACCCCCGGGCTTTCACCCCATCGGGTTATACGCACTTTGAAAAGTTAAAAGGTAGGGTGATTTTGAGATGAAATGAAGGACCTACAGTTTAACGTGGAAAACCGAACCCCGGGGGGGTTTGCGCATAAAGCAATGTTAAAACCAAAACTGCAAAAAATTGAGCTTACTAAAGTTTAACTAACAATGAGAATGAAAAAAAGTTTTTGCATACCACCCAAATTTTAATTCCCCTTGTTAGCCGTGTCTATATTCATACCCATA
>JBCFYV010003837.1:0-22968 GCA_039000515.1 Timema cristinae
GGGAATTTGGGGGTGCGTCGTCCAGGCCCAGGTCGAGAAGTCGCCGCTGCAGTTTTTTATTTGAGATTTGAGAAGCATTTGATATGCGTCCTTCTTGGGTCCGAGAGGGTCAGAGAGCGGTAGTCGGAAAAATGATACGGGGGACGTGGAGGAGAGAGGGGTTGTAACTGATAGGCGGGTTGCGTGGAGAGGAGTTGCGAGGGAACGCGGGGGGATGAAGAAGATGGATATTGGAATGGGGCAGGTGTGAGAAGGGCTTTAAAAATGTTGTAATGTTCTGCCTGGCTTTGCGGTGTCGTCCTCCTTTGCTACGGTGGTACTGGAAGGTTTTGGAGGGGTGGGTTCATGAGGAGAGGGTGGAATTTTGAGAAGGAGTTGGCAGCTCGGATGGTTCTGATCACTGTAAGGGTAGGAGGGGTTTAGTGGCAGCCCAGATGGTTCTGAGCGCTGGAAGGGTAGGAGGGGTTGAGTGGCAGCCCGAATAGTTCTGAGCGCAGGAGAGGAGGAAGGGTAGTTTGCAAAAAATAAAACCAAACCAATAAATGGCTTCCCAAGCCCCGAGAGGGTTGGGATGAGATGGCTAAAGCTTATTTCTATTTTTTCGTTATCTCCTTACATTGACAATATTCATCAGCTGGAGGAGGTTGGACCCAACACTCCTCCTCAGTCTTATTCTATAAACTTATGCTAACATATATATCTTCACCCTCTTATAATTATTCTGACTAAAGCTACTACATTATTGTTACACATTTTTACAGTTGAATGGTTTTTTGATTTGATTTGTATTTTCACGACAATAAGCAAATCCATTGTGATGTCATAACATCATTGGCAGCCGCGTTTAAGTGCACGTACTTTTTCCGCGAGTGACGTGTGCCGTTCAACACAAAGAACGAGCACAAATGTGAATCCGCGTGCAAAAAGTGCAACGCTAAAGCGGTTTGTACCGAGACCAATCTGTGGCCTGAAAAGACTGTGGACGTTGGTTTACAAACCAGGCATGTTTTGTTAACGATAAATGTCCCGGTTTTTGCAGAAGTCACAACTCGATCAGTGATGTCAAAAAGGTTTGCGGGGTCTGTAGGAAATTTTTCAGTTTGGAAAGAGCAGAATATTCACTTAGGTGTTATGAGACTTTTTGTAGAGTGTGCAAGATCTATCGTCCTTTTGGTCATTTCTGTTATATGAAGCAGGCCCCATCAAAGCCGTCAATGGAAAAGAGCAATTTCATGTTTGTATTCTATGATTTTGAATGGAGACAAGAAACGTTTCTTCAAGGTGCGGACAACACGTACTTGCACGAACCTAACCTCTTCAAGTCGTACAGACGTGTTGAAGGCCTGCATTCATATATATGCAAATGAACATTATTGCAATAAATGTGGCGGTGATAGGACTCACATATTCAAGTGTGATACCACAATGGCCCAATTTCTCAGATTTATAGAGCAAATTAAAGCATCAAAATTTAAGGATAACACCCTCCTAGTCCGTAATGCGAAAGGCTATTATGGTATTTTATTTTAAAATATATGATGTAGGTTAAAAAATGGACTCCAAAGCTCATAATGAATAATAATAATAATATTTAGCACCGCGTCTTACTACCCGTTCGGGTATACGCATTAAGTACTGATTACTCTAATGGATTAGGAATTAGGAAGGTTGAATTAGAGGAAGTGAACCCGCATTTGCGTGGAGGGAGGGTGGAAAACCATTTAGGAAAAACCACCCCAGTTCACCCGACCGAGATTCGAACCTTGATCTCCCCGTCCTCAGCAGTTGAGCTCAACACGACAAGCGCGTTAGCCAACTACGCCACCGAGGCGGGTCTCATAATGAAGGGTTTGGAAAATCATGTCCATGCGTTACGAACCACTCCACTTTATTGACTCGCTGAACTTTCTCCCGATGTCGTTGACCAAGATGCCAAAAAAAATTCGGCTTGGAAGAGTCTTTGGCCATGGGACATTTCCCCCATATTTTCAACAAAAAAGAAAACGCGGTGTATAGGGGTCCCTTGCCGCCAAAGAAGGACTACGGCATCGGTGAGATGTCGGTTAAGAAAAAGGAGCACTTTAAGAAGTGGTATGACGCGTTGGTCAACGAAAATTATGTCTTTGATTTTAAACACGAGTTGGAAATATATTGTGTGAAAGATCTAAAGATCCTACGGAAGGCCTGTCTTAAGTTTAGAAACATGCTCATGGAAAAAGCAAAGGCGGATCCTTTCAGAGAGGCGTGTACGATAGCTGGAGCGGCCATGTTGGTTTACCGCCTAAGTCATCTCAAGGAAAATACTATCGCTATTATCCCTAACGGTGGCTACTGGTTTGCAGACCAACAGATGCACGTCGCTGTAAAATAGTTCTGCTGGGATGCCCATCAACGCGGTGTCTCTATTCTTCATGCGGGTAGCGGTCGTAGGAATTTGTGTTAGGGTGACGTTTAAACGGAATTGTTAAGGCTGAAGATACCACCATCGTATTTCAGTTCTGGGGCTGTTATTGGCACAGGTGCCCTCTCTATTATCCTGAAAGGACCACCCCTATCAAAAATAGTCCCTACGAGACCATGGAGACGCGTTATGAAGTGACCATGGATTGTGTTGAAAAGTTTAAGAATGCCGGCTAAACAGTCGTAGAGATGTGGGAGTGTACGTTTAATGCTATGAAACGCACAGAACAGGACTTGAAACCATTTGTTCTCCATCACGATGTGTATACAAAGGAGCCCCTCAGTCCCGGGGATGCATTCTTTTGCGGACGTACAGATTGTACCATGCTCTTCCATTAAGCAGATCTTTCTTATGGAGAGATGATCAAGTACTTGGGTGTGTATTCACTGTATCCTTACGTTTCAAGTGAAAAAATTACCCCGTCGGCCACCCCAAAATTCACTTGGAACCAAATTGTCCGTCTATAGATCAAGTAGAAGGCATAGCCAAAGTTACAGTGACGCCTCCGCGAGATTTATTCATGCCCGTATTACCTACACGGCTGCACGACAAACTAATGTTCATCTTGTGCAGGAAATGCGGGGAGGAGAAAAACCAAGGTGCGTGTCAGCACAACGACAAAAAAGATCACTTGTTGACAGGCGTCTGAGTGATTGACGAGATCCGGAAATTCGTTGAGAAAGGCTACACCGTTGAAGCAGTACACGAAGTGTGGGAGTACATTGTATCTGTATACGATCATCAGACACGTTCTGGCGGGTTTTTTCACGGGTATATTGATACTTTTTTGAAAATTACACAAGAAGCCAGTGGATGGCCACAGTGGTGTAACTCACAAGAGAAAAAGTTATCCTATATTCAATAATATGAGGAAAGGGAAGGGGTAAAACTCGATCCCGGCTCTGTTTATAAAAACCCTTGTCTCCGCAATCTGGCTAAACTCTTTTTAAATTCACTATGGGTAAAGTTTTGGCAAAGACCCAATTTACCACACGTAGCCGTTGCTAACGACAATCAGGGCATCCACAAGTACATGACGGATCCGTACATCAACGTGGACAGCTTAATTAATGTTAATGACGAGGTTATGTTCCTCAATACAAGGATGCCCGTGACGCGTTGCGCCCTAACCCTAACACGAGTGTGGCGTTGGCATGCTACACGACTGCTATGGCTAGGTTGCACTTATACAGCATCCTTGAACAATTGGGGGGCCGCGTTTTGTATCATGATACAGATAGCGTTCTATTGACTGAACACCCCGGCGATTGGAGTCCACTGACTGGATACTATTTAGGTGACCTCACTGATGAACTTTAGGATTAAGATCCGGGAAGCTACATTAGCGCCTTTGTATCTGGTGGTCCCAAGAATTACGCGTACCGAGATTGTGTTTGTGGCGATCCTGCCAAAACAAAAATGGTGTTCAAGGTTCGCGGGATCACCATAAACTATGGCAACCGGAACGATGTTATTTTGACGTTTTGAAAGCGATGGTCACCGAACAGGCTGCGGAAAGATACATAAAGATCCCGCACAAAATTGTAAGAAAAGTTCTTGCAATTGTATGTACCATTTCGTGTACACCAAACGTCGGAATAACCGATGATTTTAATACGTTGCCGTTTGGGTATCAGTGTCCTTTGAAACGCAGTCGCCACGACTAAAAAATTTTTACACAGATACACCATAATTGACATGCTCGGCTACAGCTGATCATGGTAGTAATTTTAACTAATGTTTTATTTCATTTTTAACCCAAATGACTTCTAGCCCCCATCTCCAGTACTCAGATACTACCACCAAATAAGAGTATATGTTTCACTAAGGTCACAGGTCCTTGAAAGATTAGGAAGCTCTCACCGAGTTCGTCTAATTGGGGGAGCTGAATGGTCTCCATCCGGAAATTTCTCAAACAAGCACAACAAATAAAAAGTCTGATTTATATCCACTAGAATGATTTCCATTATATCAACAAAACCCTGAATTGTATCCATTTAATTGCGGTGCCACATGGCTGGTAGATGGCAGCAGCAGAAACTATACTTACCTTACTACATATTTACTAGAGTGCAGCACTATCACTATGTTAAAATAATAAAAATAATTTACCTACTGTTTTTCTTTAAAATAATAATAAAGGGGCATTACGTTAGTACTACTCATTAAACACATTTCTCGTTAGTGCAATCATTAGTGCTAATAAACATAACAATTTAATCAGTGCTCCTTTATTTGGGAGTTAAATCACATATTAATTTGACTTCAACTTGCTGATAGTTTTCTTAAAGGATTAAGGATTGGCATTAGTGGGCTCGAGAATAAAGATTTCTGTTTAATCTTATTTGGGTGGTTGGTGAATTTGAGTTGGGTTTCGGATCCCAACCAATTCGTGACGTGAGAACTTTTGTGAAATTATTCAGCAGAGGATATTTAAGTTTCAACTCTTATAAAGGGTGATCAAAAGATAATTAAAGTCTAGGAATACAATAAAAATTAGCACAACACATTTTTATATTGGAATTTATGAGTTTTATTTGTAAAATCTTAGCAAGCTTTTTTTTACTGAGGTTTTTTAAAAAAATATTAAGATCAGATAGAACCTTTTTGCACTGAAACGTTTTTAATTATTTGTTCTATATGGTTCTGCTAGTAGTAGTAGTAGTAATAATAATAATAATAATAATAATAATAATAATAATAATAATAATAATAATAATAATAATAATAGGTTAAAGTCTTGTAGCCGTAGGCTGGAGTAGTGTTAAGTATTGTTGCTCAGCCTCAACTCTATAATCCCATCCCATTTAAATTACCGTTGTGTTCAACAGACGCAGCCTTGTTCTAGAATGTGTGTTTGTTCTTCTTTAACGAGTTAGACATAATTAAGATCCAACCGTACTTATCTTGGTTGAAAGTCGAGTTAAGATGCTTCACACCTAACTCTCCCTTTTGGGACAATAATCGGGTTACTCCAATAATTCCCAACAATAATCAATGGAATACTTTGTATATTATCACGTCTTACAACTTGTATTATTTCCATCTTGTTTTCACTATATTAAACTGGTTTATTAAACTTGTATATCTCTATTACGTCTTGGACAACCTATCCATTGGGTATTTATATATTCGCAATCTTAAAACTCACACTATACCTTTCTTTATTTATCTTTATTACTCTACTCGTAACTTCTTCTATCTAATAGGAGAAGCGGTGCAGTGATGTGTTTCCCAGTGTTCATATCTTATCAGATCGTGCAGGTCAAGAACATGCGAACGCAGAAGAAAACATTCTAAAAATGGTAGAGCGCAGTCCTATTACGAGTATACTATAAATTAGTAGGCCTATGGCTGTTCCACAGACAAGAGTAAATTGAGCATTACATCGCTTTGGCTTCCATCCCTATCATTTTCAGCGTGCCCAACAACTGCACACAGGAGATGCTGCTATGCATCTCGAATTTGGTCAGTGGACTCACGGTCATCATCGATTAATATCAAACCAACTGTTCACCTATGAGGCAACCTTTACATGTGAGGGGAATAAATAATGGTCGAAACAGTCATTTCTGGGTTGAAGAAAATCCGCCTAAAACTGTAGTAACTCATTTCCAACAGCGTTTTTCAGTAAATGTGTGGTGTGGTAATATCGATGATAGCTTAATCAGCTCTGTTATATCATAGACAATCGCCAAACAGGTGCAAACTATCTACAAATGCTGCAACAGAATTGCCAAGATTTCTGGTGGATATATTTTTTTGGCAACACAGCAGAAAATGTACTGTCAGTCAACACCTAAACCAAAGTTTCCCTGGACGGTGGATTGGGCGTGCTGGTCCGATTCCTCCACACTCCCGAAATTTAAATCCTTTGGATTATTTTTTATGGGGATAGTTGAAAACGGAAGTTTACCAAACAAAGCAGAATACACAAGAATAAGAATTGATTGCTTGCATTTTGGATGCTGCTACTCGTACAAGAGAATGACATGATACACTTAGAAATATGACACAGAATTTTAAGACACGAGTTGTAAAGTGTATTTACGTTCACATTGCAATTTTTTAGCTTTTGTTGCAAGAACGTAACATATAACACATGTAACATCCGTGTTCAATTCTAACAGCTGTATCTTCGAAACAATTGAGAATAATAAACATGTTCATATATACTTTTTTTTCACATTAGCCCAAACTATCGTCCCTCAAAATATTGCCTTTTCCTCCAAGACTCATTCTGTACATCGATTGTTCATTTGAAAGCTTTCCACCAAAATATCTCGAAAACAACGCATTGCACAAAAATATTCCAAATAAAATTTATTTGATTACAGGGGGGAAGCAAGATGGTAAAGCTGGTATGACCTTTGGCATTGCTAATGTGACGTTTAGGTCACATTGTTTTTTTAAAATGAAACTCCCTATTTTTTTTAATGAGACCAGGTGACGATGTAGTATGTCCATCACTAAAATTCATAAATCCTACTAATGTTAACATGAAATATAGGTTATGATTCAAGGCCTACGAGTCGAGGTAGGGACGCGTCTGGTTCACATCTTTTTACATAACATATATCTGAATAAAACTTATAACTGAAAAGGAAATGACACGTAAGTCTTAGCAATTATCTTTGTAAGACAAGTTCTTCGATGTGAAGATGCCGATGAAAGAGGCGACATAACAACGATTACGGTACAAGTAAAAATTAAAGAAAACACTTGACATTTTCTAGTAATACTTACCCATATATTATATTTGTTTATTTACAAAATTATTTTTGTGTTATGTATTTTCAAAAAACATATCAAGTACTTTTGAATTTAAAAACAGGTGGGCGTTTGTAATTTCAGTTTTCACCGTTATTACGTGTAATTCGAGTATCCGATAGTCCCGTTCAACTCAAACTTTTGAGATATCATTGTAATACCATTTTACTAAAGATGTACGTAAGGCCCTGACTGACTCTGGAGACTCAAGGTTCAATACTAACAGAGTAACCTACAACTAATTTTGATTTTTATCATGGGTGGTTTGGTTATTCATCCTACCTTCAAGTAACTATGATATTCTACCTCCTCAAAATTCTTCCTCTTTATCCACTATGAATAAATTAATTGATGGTGTAAGTTACAGATAGTAAAACACATAGAAATATTTTGTTTAAAGTTAATCATATCAATGAGAAAATCAATTAGCTACAACAAATCTGTTAATGTAAATGTATTACTATCATGTTCTTATACGTTTCATGCGGTGTCAAAATGTAATTTTCTTCCTCGATCATTCCAAACATATTCTTTCAATTTCATTTGGTGATTAACCATAATTTACCATCAATTACGTTTTAAAGTAGAATTTTCTTAGCTTCGTATTCTTTTTTTAAATTAGTATATTTTAGATAAATAGAAAAATGAACTTGTAAATAGTTAAATAATCTATATCAACTTCATTTGATTAACAAATGTGGAAAACACCACGTCTTACCACCCATTTCAATTGTACGCATATTCACTAATTACGCTAGTGTTTAAGGGATGAGGGAGGTGTAATTTAGAGAAAGTGTACCCATATAAGCGTGGAGAGACATTGGAAAATCATTCAGTAAAGACCACCCTCTGTACACCCGACCAGGATTCTAACCCCAGTCTCCCTGTCATCGGCAGTCCAGTCTATTGCGAGAATGATGCCTTAGACCATGCAACCACCGCAGTGGGTGAAATCAATGTTTAAATGTGATTTTAAACTACTTTTATTTAAAATGTGTTTAGAAATACAAAATAAGTAGTTTAATTTTTTTTATAGCGGATACACTTCAAGAAGTCCAGCTTCCACTCATTTCTACATCAGAATGTAGAAAAAGAACTTTGTTTTTGTCTCCATATCAAATAACAGACAACATGTTCTGCGCAGGATTTGATCGAGGTGGGCGTGACGCTTGTTTGGGGGACTCTGGAGGTCCTTTAATGTGTCAGGTTAGTAGAAAACACTTAAGTTTTACGCTATGTAAAATGTGAATTACTTGTTAAAAATTATGTTGTACATAAAATAGTTAACAAACGTAATAAATGTTGTTTTGATGTTTAATCACATATAATTTGTGAGGTTTTGCGGTAGTTTTGCCACAGTTTATAAATTCCAGTGGTCTATATACTATACTGGAAGGACATAAAACACCCTCTTGCAACGGACTAAATCGTGACACTAAAGTTGGTCGTCTACTTGATAGAGATATTTAAAGATTGCTTTCATTGTTCTTGTGCAAAAACGTGTTTCTGGTGAGTAAAAGTATTATTGTTTGAAAATAGTGAAGTATTATACCCCACTTGGCTGAAGACACATTTATATTAAGGGATATACAATTGAGGTGGTGATTTCCAAAACTTCATTCTTCTACTCTGGCATAATTTTGGGAAAACAGGAAAAACCGTTAATTTTAGTACAAAAGCATAATTCAAAAATCGGATTGTATTGGGATAGAGTTAATAGTATGTGTATGGGATTTGTATGCGCAACAAAAAATCCTACTGATACACATTTTATGTAAAAATGACTTAAAATTTGGATTGTTTAAGTTTTGGCGACTTGATTTGGAATTTTGAAGTTTTGGAATGAGAACTTATGGATTTATACAGTTTTTAAACATCCGCCTGATTAAAATAGTTAAGTGAAATGTCCAAAACTGTTACACACTATACTGTGTTTATTGAGGGAATCACAAATTGGGAAAAAATTACTTATAATAATGGACTATAACTTATACACATGTTAACAATGTTCCTAAAATCCACCTAGATTAAAAGTTTGTTAGGTTTTCTCGATTATAAACAAACAAATTTTGCTACTAAAATAACATCAAGTGTCTAACGGCATTACACAAAAAAATCAGGCACCTGTATTCTAAGATATTCAGTTTCTTCCCAGGCCATGCCCTATTCAACCTCTTCAACCTCATTAATGTCTGGAATTTCTTGTTCCTTTAGTGTTTTGGAATATTAGACAAGATTCTCCATTGACTCCCAATCTTCGGCAAAATGTTTTTCCAGCAGTACTTTTACATCTTTCAATTTTTCAGATTTTATGGTAACTTTGTTGGGTAGTAGATCAGGGCTTACCTGACTTAAGCGTTTGCCCTTCTTTAAGAGAGGTTTAAATTCTGACAAATCTGTCCTATAATTTTCCTCCCTTTTCATAGGGATTTGTTGAGTTTTAGGAACGTTCTTCAAAACAAATCGTTTGGAGGAAGCAAATTTGAAATGTAGTTGTGCTGGTTGTTTTACTATTGGTGTTAATGCCACCTTCCAATTACCCACAGGAACATCATCTCCAACACTCCTAACAGTGCCAAACTTTTGGAATATTTCCTCATACTCCTCAGGTTGAACAATTGTATCTTTTTTCTTCACGATTTTCTCTATCTGACCAAACACTCTGTCAGGAGGTAGGAATGAATGGCCAACGACAGGAAAAGTAATCTGAACTGATTGCACTTTTCCAGACAAATCAGGGCTCAACCACTAGGCTAACATACCAATGACGGTTATGTTCTTATTCTGTCCGGGACACCCATCACAGAATAACAAAACTTTGTTGATGTCCTATAAATCAAAATTACTCAGAAAATGAAACAGAATTGAAGCAATTTCACTTGAGCTAACCATGAATAGATGAAAACGGTATCTGGGTTTTGTGGTGCAGTTGAAGGACCGACACAAACGGTAAAGTTATATTGGTACAGCTGGCCGCTGTAATATGTTGACTGGTCAGGCACTTTGGGGAGAACAAGGTTCTTCTCACAGTTAAATGAGAGTTTTAAAACCTTTGAACCACTATCTGACTTTAACATAGCCATTGCTTCATTATTTTGCACGCCAGTTGCAGTAGGAATGATAGCTCTTAATCTGATGCATTCAGAAAATGCATCAGTATCTGGTGTTTTAAAGCTATAGTTGAACTCATAGATGAAAATGTCTCTGAAGAAATTGTACTTAACTCTATTCTCATAATTTTCATTCTTATTTTAGGCTAACCACAATTGCCGAATACTACAATCACTAGGCAAATATTTCTTCACAGTTTTCTCTCTCGTGTAATGTGACTCTACAGCCTGAAGTGCTGAAATATAATTCCGAACACTTTGTCTCATACCAATGTATTTTTTTGCTTTGGGTATCCCCTCCCTCCTTTCTTTTGGAGATCGACCTTCAATGAAATACTTTTTCCCAGTGTTTCGCACTCGGAAAGCAGATATACCTAACATAGAGAGAAATGTCGGTGAGCAAACTTTTACCATTGCTCTAGATTGGGTTGAAATAAAATACTTGTTCATTACCTGAGGCTTTTTCTTACCATTTTTTAATCTGTTGCGTTTGGGCTTTTCTTGAATGGTATACTTCAAAATGAAATTGTCTTGAGCAACTTTATCAGAAGTACTGTAAAAACGTTGGTGAAAGCGTCTAACGTCCTGCATTGTCAACGAACTACAGCAATATGTAGTTTTCCCTAAGTCTGACGGCAGTGAGGCAATTTCGGCAACTTTTTCGATTTATGTCTGTGAAAAATAAAGAACACAAATTTAATTAGGAGCAAGACACTGATAAGGAATGATAAACCGAGGATATTATGCTCTGATCAATTCTCATATCAACTTAACACAACCCTAGACGTATATGAAAATTGAATTAAATATATTAAAGCCAACAGAGAAACTTAAATTCTGATTCATGAATAGTTGGTATATTAAATTTTCAAATACTTACCGCTTCTGTTTAATCTTCTCCTTCGTCCAGTTTGATCTGTCTCGTCGTTTCTTTCGTGATTTTTCAGGTAGAAGTTGTACAGACTCTATTACCATGTCCATAGTGTTTCATTAGAAAATAACATTCACGTTCTGTTTTGATATTACTGTGAACTCTGCAACAGCTGATCATCTTAAACACTTTAAACAAAATACCACATGATTAACAAAAAAATTATCCTACTTTAGTTACATCAAATCCTTCATAGAAGAAAACTATGAAAAATGTAATTATGGAATGGTTCGCCATAGTAGGACAAGATGTCTCCTGTGGGTATGTGAAGTTTGGGCACGAGCGTGTATTGTGTGGAAGAACTAAGTATTGGAACAATATATTTTGTGGAAGTATGAAGTTATGGAAAGACATTTGATTTTCAAATATTTATTTTATTAAGAACTAGATAGCTGTTGCCCGCAGCTTTGCTCGCGTGGAAGTTGATTATATACAAATACGAAAATATACATATGTACTTACAGATTAATTTAAAATATTACGTTACGTTGATGACCATAACTTGACCTCAGATCAAAAATAATGCAAGTCCGATACAAACTTTCACCCCCCTTTTCATCCCTTATTAAATAAAATTTCCAAAATTCCTGAAACACGTATTTATTTGTTTTACGTCAATAACCGAAATACAAAATTTTGTTTATGTAACTTTCAAAATGACGGACTTTCATACATATTATCATACATATTATCATCCCCTATTTTGACCCCTTTTGGGTGGAATTTTCTAAAATCCTTTCTTAGTGGGTGCCTACATAACAAAATGAATATACAGTCCGAATTTCATGCTTGTAGCCTTGATAGTTTGCGCTCGGCGATGATGAATCAGTCAGTCAGTCAGTCAGTCAGTCAATCAGGACATGTTATTTTATAAGTATAGATAAGACTGTTTTGGTGCATTCTGGTATCATATTTTGCTGCAGGTCTGCCGGATCTATGACACAACTTATACAGTTCCAAAAATTATAAAAATGGAAGAATGAAGTTTTTGAAATCACCTCCTCAATTCAATTTTAAAGGTAATATCGCACAAATAAGATTACAATATTTAATATATTAAAATATGTAGATATCGCTCATGTTGTTTACATTCCGCCAGGACAACTATATATTGAAAATTGGTTATTAAATAATAAAATTGTTTTCAGAACAAATATTCTATAAAAGTTCAATAACTAAAATAAAAAACAGTAGCTTAAATTTAATGGCATATGTCTGAATAACAATCCTTGTGTAGTAGTTTTACATTCGATATATGATTAGGTTATAGGCTTGTAGGGTGTATTAATATATTACAATATGCCGGTACTATTTAAAGTTTGCTCTTAGCTTGTATAACCTATTGCTTCCAGAAGTCATATTATATTTAATGTTCGATAATTATAATGAAATAATGTCGATTAAAACTTAGTCACATATGTTTGAATAACAAACTTTGTGTAGTAGTTCTACATTCAAACTATAATTTAGGTTATAGGGCTTTTAGGAAGTATTACTATATCACAATATATTTAAAGTTATTTCTCAGCATGTTTATTACTTTCAGAAACCATAATATCTTTAATGTTCGATAACTATAATGAAATAAGGTCGCTAAAATCTTTATTAGTTTTGTTCCAATGACGAACTTTGTGTAGAAGTCATAAGTTTAAACAATCATGTAGGTTGTAGGCTTGTATGAAGTATTACTATATTATTCAACATCAACTTAGTTAAAGAAACATGTCACGAGTGTTTAACTTAGTTGTGGTCTTCATACTTAACACATTTATTTCTTTTAGATAATCATAAATTTATATATCTCATATATCCATAAAGATTAGCGACGATGTCGAAATGCCACATTAGCTTAAATTTGTGTAAGAGAGAAAGAGATACCCGAAAGTTTAATTCTTTCTTCCACAATGGTGTGCAGGCGACAGCTGGAAAATTTTAGCCGCATATGTCCATCCAATTATATCATTGAGCTCTATAATATAACTGGATGAACATCTGTGGCTGAATTTTGCTAGCTGTCATCTGCATGCATACCATTGTGTTAGAGAGAAAGACACTTCCAGGTATATCTTTCTCTCATACAAGGCAATGTGGCATTTTAACATCGTTTATTAATTTGATTGAATATTTGAGATACAACAATGTGTGATTATATAAATGAAATAAATGTGTTAGTAAAAGCTTTGAAGAGCATAACAAAGTTCAAAACTTGTGAGTTTTGTTTGTAAATAAGTTGATGTAGACTAATATATACGATGATTTTTGAAGGAAGCTCGTTCGGAAGGAGTTATATTTTACCATAATCCTACCCTAGGTCTACGTAGGATAAAAGAATTTCCAGAAGGAAATTTCTACTTCAGTTCTAAATTACCGTTCACCCTACCAAAATACTAATATATTATAGTTATCTGGTACGAAATAAAGCCTTACAGATTGGGATTCGTACCAAAATCAGGGTTTAGTAGATTCCGTACTTCCTACCAGCCTATTGCCTAAATTATCGTTTGAACGTGACTTCTACACAAAGAGTTTCATTCAAACAAATGTAATACTACAGTTTTTATATAATTTGTTTCATTATAAATATATATCTTTCAAATAATATGGTTTCTGAAAACAATATACAAGCTAATAGCCAACTTTAAATATAAGTGTAGACTTGGCAGAATGTAAACAACATGGATGATAACTAAGTATCGTATTTATATATATTAAAGATTTTATTCGTATTTCTACCTGTAAAACTGAATTGTATATTCTTTAATGTAAATTTTTCTTCGGACAAGTGTGGAATAATATTTCATTAATTTCAAATAATAACACTTTTATTCATCAGAGACATGTTTTTCATATAAAAACATTTAATATGTTCCCCCTAGCGAAGCAGACGATAAACTTGAGCGTCACGCTTTGGTCCTTGGCAATGTGTATGTTTATGTCCATCAAGTATAATATAAGATCACTATATTATAGAGTTCAATGATAAATTCTCATGCAGTATTTGCTCGTGTATAATGAATTTCAGTACATGGGACGGAGTTAATTTGTTGACGCTCTAGCCAAGGTACTAAATTGGCGGTACATCAACTAATGTTATTATGGACGCCAAGTGCAGATTAATGGTGTTTTTCATTAATAATTATTTTTATTATTAAGTTATTTATACCAAGTCACAGTAGAGTTGTAGCCACTATTTAAAATGGAGTCAGCAAAGGTGCTGAAAGAATTGCAGTTAAATGGTAATTTAAGTGATAATTGGAGGCGTTTTATTCACATGTTTGAAATATATCTGAAAGCGTCAGGGCATGACAAAGACAAAGACAATTTAAAAGTTGCAATATTACTTAATGTGATAAGTGAAGAAGCACTGCAACTATACACCACGTTTCACCTCGATGATGATGAAGCTGATAGCTACACAAAAATTATTGAGAAATTTTTACAAATAATTTAAATCCCGAAGGTGCATTGTTGTGGAACATTTTTGTTCAATACTCGAGTTCAAAGTAAGGGAGAGAGAATCTTTTGATTTATTTTTGACTGATTGGAAGAAATTGATTAAATCTTTTTCGTACGGTAATCAAGAAGAAAGCATATTAATAGACAAAATTGTCCAAGGGATATGATATACAAACCTCCAAGAAAGATAACTGCGTGCTGGTGCTACTGATTAACTAATTCTTGAAAGGGGAATACCCACGGCTATCGCTGAGCTTGTATATATAGGAGTGGTGAGAGCTAAGGATCTGGAATCCTCCATTTATAGAATTAAAAGGATCCAGACCCCTCCAGACGTGTCTCCGTCCATCCCCCGCACCCTCTCGGCCCCTCTAATCCCCCAGTCAAGTGAGAAGGTCACTGCCTACCTGCTAGACAAGGAGGGAGATAGAGAGAACAAGAAGCGCAGCCAGGGTGAACAATGAGAGCACGCTGGTCCCACTGTTAAACACTAATCTTGCTACACCACCCCCTCCTTAAGTCTGTTCGTCCCGAACAGATGTCTCAAAGTCTGGACTCTTCTCCCCGATAAGCCGCAAGGCGATCGATGTGCATGACCTTCATTTTCCCTATTGATCCTCGTCGTAAACGGATGACCACGTCATTTATCCGATTAATTACTTCATATGGGCCCTCCCATTTTCTCTGTAGCTTCGGTGATACGCCCTTTTTCTTCTGTGGGTTGTATAGCCATACCATATCTCCAGCTGAAAAGCTCCTATCGTTTGCTCGGAGGTCATATCGTGTTTTCATCCGGTCACTGTTAATCTTGATTCGTGTCCTTGCAAACTGGCGTACTTCTGCCAGAACATTGTGAAGCTGTTTGGTGTGTTCTTGATCAGTTAACTCAACAAGATTCTCAGGACGGCCATATAAAAGGTCACAAGGTAGCCGAAGCTCTCGACCAAAGTGTATCTTTGCAGGGGTCACTCCGCTTGTTTCATGGACAGCTGATCTATAGGACAACAAAAACAAAGGAACTCTCCTGTCCCAATTCTTTTGATTTTCTGAGACAAACATGGACAGGTATTGCTCCAGGGTTCTATTCAGTCTTTCAACTATCCCATCCGATTGGGGGTGAAGAGGAGTGGTCCTTGTTTTTTTTATTCCTAGAAGATTGGCCATTTCCCGGAATACATAAGACTCAAAATTACGCCGTTGATCGGAGTGTAGCTCCAGGGGCATCCCGAATCTGCTAAATACATTCTCAATCAAGGCTTTTGCTACTGTAATTTCCTCCTGATTTTTAATGGGTATTACCTCTGGCCACTTTGTGAAATAGTCCATTACAACTAGTAGATATCGATTTCCTTTCTCTGTCGCTGGAAGAGGGCCCATCACATCCACAGCTATTTTCTCAAAGGGAGCACCTACATTGTATTGGTGCATTCTGCTCCTTCCTCTAGTCCTAGGTCCTTTCCTTGAAGAGCAGACGTCACATTTCCGGCACCAGCTCTCAACGTCGTCCCTGCAGTGCAACCAGTAGAATCGGTCTCTTACTTTCTCTAGTGTTTTGTTTATGCTATAATGCCTCCCAGCTGGCGAGTTGTGAAGGTCTTCCAGCATGGTTTTGACTCGATTCTTTGGCAATACCAACTGAGTGTGATGTTCTGGAATTACGGGTCCCTACGTTGTGCGCCAATTGTGATGTTCTGATATTTTACTGCACCGCGATGGACGCCAATTGAGATGTTCTGGTTCGGCGCGTTGAGCGTCGATTGAAGTTACACCGTTTAATTAGCTGGTAATTGCCCCGTGGTCGAGCACTAATTATATCGGTCCGGTTTTTTGATGTTGTGAGTTAATTGGTATTTATAGCCCCGTGATCGAGCGCCAATTAAAGAGTTATAATTAATACACACTTATTATTTTGACATGTTTTTATTTCTGAATCTAAGTTTATTTAAGGAGAAAATAGATCATGTCGTCGAAATGTATACGCGGCCTATTGTAGGGATCGCGGACAGAAGCTGTGCTAGTGACTGAGTAGTGAGAAGTACTGGACGCCAACTGCCCTTACATTGCACCATCCTTCGTATATATCCATTGCTCATGGAAGCTTCGAGAAGGTTTAGTTTAGAAAAACAAAATACAAGACAAAAACATCTTAGTGTCACTAGAAGCTTCGAGAGCCGGAAACTGACTCAAGTTACATTTTAAAATCTCTATTCGAACCTTCGAGAAGAGGAAGTTATTATTTGAAATATTATATTGTCAACATGACTTTACTAACGTCACGTGCGTGACGTCACTGATCAGTGGCTTTTGCCTTCTTAAAAGAAGAAGTGCTTTAAGTGCCATTTAATATACTATATAATTTAAATGAAATAAGATACGTTTATAAAATTAGGACGATATTATTGTCAATGCTTTCACATATTCTTTAGGGGCAAGTCAGTTACATTACATGAGGTTTCTTGCGCAGACCATCTGAACTTTCCCATGTTCGATAAAGTACGCCATTTTTCATTACGAGGGAGTCCCACTGAGCCCAATAACTCTTCACTATTGGACTCAGGCCTGACACGTCCTGCCAGCCTGGCTTCAATCCACTTTCTTTCCATTCTATTAATGGACATATGGAGTCTTCTTTCATCTCATCTTCTCTTAGACATCCATCGCCCCAGAATTTTCGTCCAGTATCTGCGACGTCCTCTTGCAATCTAGTACGTCTTATCATTGGTTGTCCTTCTTCTAATTCGTTTCCTTCTCGTCGCTGGCAATGCTGGCAGCCATGTTCCTCGCACGATCTTCTGGATAACATATCAGCGTTTCCATGACTATGTCCAGCCCAATGTTGGACTACTAAGTCGTACTCCTGGCGTTTTTGTATCCAACATGCCATCTGTCCTTCAGGTTTCCGATAAACTAACTCTGTGAAATCGTGTCGGACCAATTTGACGTTGGCCCCCGTGTCCACAACCATCCGGCATGCTTTTCCCTCCAACATTCCTTCCACCAATAGAGCATTGTCTTCACTTCCAAGCGATCGCACATTGAAGATAACCGTGGGAGAATTTTGCGTGGAGTCAACTGGTCTTCACTCCTTAAGACTAGCTTTCAGTAGTTTTACCGGTTGATTCTTGTTCCAGTAGTCACTTTGCTCACTGATCCTCTTTTCTCTACACTGGGAGCGGAGATGTCCAACTTTGTTACAGTTCCAACATTCAAGTTGGGTCGTCTTATTAGAATTGGGGCCGCGTGGAGCGTTCTGAACCTTATAAATCGATTTAACTTCTTTCGCTATACTTTTGAGTTCATCCAGGAAGTTTAGCTGATCCTAACTTACACCAGAACCCACATCTCCTTCTTCCAAACGTGCGTTCCGTACCACACGCCACGTGGCCCTTGCAGCAACTTTGGCCGACTCAACTTCCAATGCTCTGGCCAAGGCCTCTCGCATAGTTCGAAGACCTGCAACTCTAACCGTCTGTTGAACTTCACTGTCTGAAATGGCGTCCAGGAACGCACCAACGGCGATTACGTCACGTGTATCAGCAGGACAACCTTCAAGGGCCAGCTGTGACAATCTTTCAACATCAGCTGCCAGTTCCACCAGGGACTCGTTGGGTCTTTGAACTCTGTTTTTCAACTGGGCATGGTAGAGATGCCGAAGGTGTTTGTCACCAAATCGTAGCTCAAGTGCTGACGTCAAGGCATCGTAGTCCAATCAGGTGGGCTTTGAGAGGTTCTGTAATACCGCCAAAGCAGGCCCCCAAAGCATTGCTGCCAAATTCTGGGCTTTTTGTATCATCTTCCAGCCATTGATTTTGGCCACAATTTAAAATTGTGTTTGATACTCACGCCAGGTACCTTGTACATCATATGGAGATGGTTTAACTACGGTACGAGATCCTTCTAAGGCACTAAGCTCGGAACTGCGTGTAAGTTGAATGACATTACCCTCACTTGTAGTTGGCAAGTTGCTTAAACGTTGATTCATTTCTTCTCGTAGTCGTCCAAATCTAGTTTCCATTTCGTTCTTGACGGTGTCCATCTCTCTCTGCAATGACGTAAATTTTCCCTGCATAGTTGAAATCTTTGTTTTTAATTCTTCTTTTATTGCGTTCAACGATGTTGTATGTTCCGCCATCTTACTTTCCAATGATGTCGTCTGTTCCACCATCTTACTTTCCAATTATGTCGTCCGTTCCGCCATTTTGTTGTTCAATGACGTAGCTTGCGACGCTATTTGGTCCAGCCTGTCATTGTTTTATTCTGCCATGGCGCGTGCATGACCTGGGAGGGTCACAGGCCGTTTACACGTGAACGTGTGAACCATGAGTTCTTTTAGAGATATTGGGGTAGGCTGACCAAACACGAATGAAAATTCCCACGGAATATTCAAGGTTTTGATTATTAAAATTACCACATACATACACACACTAATTTAATTATAACTAAACAAGTCATTAAGTAATATAAAAAGAGCCTTAATCAAGTCTGTAAATTAATAAACTAAAAGAAAACATAGATATGTAAGTAAATTGAATAAACAAATTAACAACTATAAAACACCTAATAACTATCTAAATATTTATAAACAGTCACGATAATGTTCATTAACACAGTAGTCCACAATAACAACAAATGTCACTTGTCCCACACACGATACACTGCGGTGACCCGCTATACACAAACGCTGGACTCGCTGACCCACCCGCAGACGCGCTAACCTGCTCGCTCACTGGTCACTCTGGCTCACACCCTTGACACGTCGGTCCACACAATGTACACACCGGTACACACACTCGCACTAGGGACTCCCGGACTCATTAGTCTAGAACCACGAACTGAATACCCACGGCTATCACTGAGCGTGTTATATATATAGGGGTGATGACAGCTAAGGATCTGGAATCCTCCATTTCTAGAAATAAAAGGCCAGAATAAAAAAGATTCAGACTCATCCAGACGTGTCTCCGTCCTTCCCCGCACCCCCTCTGCCCCTCTAATCCCCCCGTCAAGTGAGAAGGTCGCTGCCTACCTGCTAGACAAGGAGGGAGACAGAGAGAACAAGGAGCACAGCCAGGGTAGACAATGAGAGCACGCTGGTCCCACTGTTCAACACTAATATTGTTACAATATGATACATGTAAATAGTGCAATAGAAGACATAGAAGACGAGAGTGTCCTGCTTATGGTAAAGTTTGTTCCAAATGTGGAAATTTGAATAATTTCGCATTGTGTTGTAGGTTAGTTAGTGTAAAACATGTTGAAACTAGCAGGCCGGGATTGAATTGTGAACAAAATTATGATTGTTTTTATGTTGGGACCATAGATAAAGGCCAGCCTATTGACAAATATAAGCTCATTAGTAAGTTTAAAAAATAGTGGGTTCAGAAAGAAATTATAGAAAATAAGCTAGTTGAATTTAAGCTTAATAGTGGCGCTGAGGTTAATATGTTTCCATTACATAGTTATGTTTAAGAATATTGACAAGCAGTTCAAGGTAGGCCCAACTAATATTATCATTGAGGCCTATGAGTGAGCCAAAAATAAGCATGTTGACAAGGTTGTTCTTCACTCTACAAGTATAAAATAGATGCATACTTATAATTTGTAATTGCTTATGATGAAATAGCTAGGCCATTATTAGAACTAACAGTGTATCTGACCTTAAACCTTATAAAACGCAATGAAGCTCATAATGTTAAAATATATTCTAAAGTAAAATTTAATGAGGCAAACCAAGATTTGTTCGGGGGAATGGGGAAGTTTGAAAACCTCGTCAAATTAAATGTAAAACCGCAATCTGAACCAGTTGCAAGACCTTAAAGACGAATTCAATACAAATTACGATCAAGGGTGTATGATAAATTGAGAAGCTTAGAAAAAAGGGAAAGTTATTAGTAAAGTGATTAGCCCCAAAGGGTGGGTTAGCAATTTGGGTTAGCAATTTAACTTTGCATGGACCCTCAATATTTGAAAAAAGTAATACCAAGTGACTTTATTGAAATACCGACATTAGAGGAATTCGGGCTTAAACTAAAAAAACAAAACAATGTTTAATGTGTTAGATTTAAAGGAAGGATTTTATCATTTAGAGTTAGAGAAGGAGTCTAGCAATTTATGCAGATTCAATACAACTTTTGGTTGTTTTAAATTTAATCAAATGCCATTTGGTATTAGCAGTTGCCCTTGAAATATTTCATAAAGCAAATATTAAGAATTTTGGTGATATACCAAACACATTCTTTAATTTTGATGACATCTGCATTGCAGCTGAAAATGAACAAAGTCGTGATAAAACTCTTAAATTAGTTCTAGACAGAGCAATATCGATACAAAATCTGAGGTCATTGTTTTCCATGGAATGGAATTTGAGTTTACAGGAGTGTCGTAGAGTAAGGAACAAGTTTTTAGTAGAAGAGTCTTCCTATAGGAGAAAACAGGGAAGAGGGTCGTGGATCTCTGGAATAGCTGTGTTGAATGACGGATTGTTCTGGGTAGTTTTCCTTAGAGACGACGGGGAATGTTGAAAGTGATATTCTGGGAGTGGGCAGTAGGACGAAATAATATTAGGTGGAAACAAATAATTACACTGAGAAGTGTAGTTCTATGATGCTGGTTTATCTGTGATCTGGTTCCTCTTAACTCCTCCACGCTTTCCCCTGTTTCGGGCACAGGGCATCACGAAGAAAGAAAATTATGGGAGGATTAGACGGAAAGAATATAATTGAGAAAGATGAACGTAGGTGCAAGTTCAGGGAGGCTGTCAAAGGCGCAAACCCTAGAGAAATATAAATTAATTATTTGAAGGGAACATTCCTAAGGATAGCGCGTACTCAAGGAGACACATAGATTGACCGACCCCGGTGGCTCTGCCGGGCTCGAGGTACCTCTCGTGTGCGTTAGAGCGTTCCCATCTTCGGTTATGTTCGGATTTGGTCGGGAAAAGTATATGGGGTGCGTCAAAGTAAGCGAGGTGAGATACTAAGGGCATTTATTTTGTTTTTGAAGGATGGAATGAATCCTTATTCTGACCAGGTCAAAGCCATAATTGCAATAGAGGACCCAACTAACAAAGCAGAGCTGCAGAGAATAGGCTTATTAGGAATGATTAAGTACCTACACCAATTTATACCTACCATGTCTCAAATAACAGCTCCTTTAAATTAATTGCTCAAGATAAATTCGGAATGGCGATGGCTACCTGCACATTCTACCTCAGTGAATCAATTGAAAGGCTTAGTTAGCTTAGAACCTCTGCTAAGAATATTTAATTCAAGAAAGTAAATAACTTTACACTATGACTCATCCAAAGATGGTCTATAAGTCATTCACGAGTTAAGTTTACCTGGACGACAGCTCGAAATGTTACTAGAAGTAGTCCCTAATACGAGGCGTGTTTTTTAAGTAAGTACCGTTCTGAAATTTGACCGCTGCAGCGCTGCGACTGCCGTTCCGCGCATGCGCGTAGAGTACCTCCATCTGTTGGCTATTCACAGACGCCATTACTGAAGTATTCGACCGTGTTTACCTCAGTTTGTGAGTATTTAAAATGACTCAGTCAATAGAAAATCCCGCCGACTGTGAAATACGCTCTGTTATTCGTTTTCTTCATGCAAAAGATGTGAAAGCGGCTGAAATTCATCGGCAGATCAGTGAAGTGTATGGAAAAAACATTATGAGCGAAGGAATGGTAAGAAAATGGGTTAGGGCATTTAAAGATGGCCGCACGAATGTGCATGATGAGGAAAGAAGTGGCGACCTTCTGTCATTACTGAAGACTTGGTGCAGAAAGTTGATGGAAAAGTTCTAGAGAGCAGACGCTTTACGATTTCATCTTTATCTAATGAATTTCCTCAAGTTTCAAGAAGTGTTCTTTATGGAATTGTGACAGAACACTTAAATTATCGTAAGTTGTGCTCACGCTGGGTACCGAAAATGTTGACTGAGGTGCACAAAACCAAACGTTTAGCCAGTGCGTTGACTTTCCTTGAGCAATATAGTGATTTTGGTGATGATTTTTTAAGTCAAATTGTCACAGGTGACGAAACATGGGTGGCTCATGTTACGCCGGAATCGAAACAAAAATCCATAGAATGGCGGCATTCAACATCACCCAAGAAAGTAGAGTTCAAGCAAACAATTTCAGCCCGAAAAATCATGTGCACTGTGTTTTGGGATAGGAAGGGGGTGTTGCTCGTGGATTTTTTGCCTCGTGGTGGGTGACATAATAAATTCTGAGACTTATT
>JBCFYV010003838.1:0-25818 GCA_039000515.1 Timema cristinae
AGACTCGTCCAAGCCGAACGTTCTTGGAATCTTGGACAATGACATCGGGAGAAAGTTCAGTGAGTCAATAAAGTGGAGCGGCTGTAAGGCATGGACATGATTTTCCCACCGTTCATTATGAGCTCTGGAGTCCATTGTTTAACCTCCATCTTATATTTTAAAATAAAATTACCATAATAGCCTTTCGCATTATGGCCTAGGAGGGTGATATCCTTAAATTTTGATACTTTAATTTATTCTATAAATTAAAAAATTTGGGCCATTGTGGTATCACCCCTGAATATGTGAGTCCTATCGCTCCCACATTCTGTGCAATGATGGTCATTTTCATCTATATGAACGCAGGTCTTGTAACACATCTGTACAACACAGAGGTTAGGTTAGTGCAAGTACGTGTTGACCGCACCTTGAAGAAGAGTTTCTTGCTTGCATTCAAAATCATAGAATACAAACATGAAATTGCTCTTTCCACTGGCGGCTTTGATGGGACTTGCTTCATATAACAAATTTGACCAAAAGGACGATGGGTCTTGCATACTCTACAAAATGTTTCATAACACCTATGTGAATTGTTTGCTCTTTCTAAACTGAAAAATTGCCCGCATACCTCGCAAACCTTTTTGACATCACAGACCGACATGTGACCTCTGAAAAAACTGGGACGTTTATGGTTATAAAAACACGTCTGGATTGTGAACCAACGCCCTCAGTCTTTACAGACCACAGATTGGCCTCCACTACGAACCACTTTAGCGTAGCACTTTTTGCACGTGGATTCGCACTTGTGCTCGTACTGTGTGTTGAACGGCACATGGCTCTCACGGAAAAAGTACCAGCACTTAAACTCTGCTGTCAAGGGTGTTATGACGTCAAAATGGTTTTTTTATCGTCGTGAAAATACAAAATTTTGTGGCCCTTAAAGGACGGTTCAGGAGGAGTAGGTCCCTCATATAGGACCTGTCTCCCCCGACGCTCCCTGAACACCGTGATTATGTATCTGGTGAGGTATGTTTGAAATTTGTTTAGTTCGGTTAACCCACCACCTTTCAAAAGATTCCTACGGGTGTCACAGCATAAATCTTCTGCTTTGTATTTTTGAATAAGACGACCCTCTTTAATTTGTTTAAAAGTGTTCACGTCCATGCATCCTGGTTCTCTTTTAACATCACATATAGCCCTGGACACGACCAATGCACGGGCAAGGCAAAGTGTATCGTCGCCATTTTGAATCGTAATTATTTCCTGATTGTTATGGCTATATGTGCTAGCGGGAGCGAGTTTATCACAATAACTTCTACCACTCCTGCAAGTCTCCTTAAAATGGCTGAGTTTAACGTACAGTGGTGCCGTACTCAAAAACAAACTATTACTATGTAACACGCGACTTACGTTATCGAGCATGGTTCGAGTGTCTAACTGGTCTGCTCGCCTAAATGAGACATATACAGGGTTCAACGTCGAGTCCGTACTGTTCAAAAGTAAGCCGACGTGGTCATCGGCACTGACACCGTGGTCCTGCAGCCAATTGAGCAAAGCCGTAATTTGCTCTTCAAGCCAGCTTAATGCGTCACGATCGCTCGCCGGAGCACCCAGATTTACGGCAACTTCTCTACCGGTATAAAAGAATCACCTCAATTGTTTTGTTCTCTCCTCGACGATACGAAGAGGGATACCTTGGGGCAACGCTCCACCTACCTGATTTACAGGGACACTACTTGGTTCCGAAGATGGGCCAGACATGTGTTACGAGAGGATCCCCGTCTGCCTTGGGGCTCGAACACCTTTTCCCAGGCGCTGAGGCGATGCGGCTGAGATGGGTATAGGTGTGCCGCCATTTTCACCATCCATTTCAACCATAACACACACGCACATGTCAAAGTTCCACAAAATATATCATGTGTGTAATAAATACACTTGAACCATAGAACATGTACAAAATACATCCCATGAAAGGTTATACCCACATTTTCACCTATTCCTGGGTATCGAACCCTGGATCCTTCACAAATTGTGTCCAATAAATACACTTGAACCCTAGTACCATCCAGGGCCGTTAATTTATCACAATGAGGGGTTAAACCTACATATTCATCTATGCCAAGAATCGAACCCGGGACCCCGTCGCAAAATATGTGACTCTGACTGTTTAGAATATCATATGATTTAAATATGATAAATATTCATCAAGTTGTTAAAGAAAGCCTTACAATAATATTTTTATTATTTTGTAAACTCTATCATTATTTTGAATTTGTAAACTATCCTATAATTATTTATACACCATATCACATGACTTGGCGTATGAATACGGGATTCAAAATTTAAAATAACAGCTGTATATATCACATGAATTGGCGTGGATTCTAACTGCTTAAAATATCAGCTGTATATATCACATGACTTGGCGTGTATTTTAACTGCTTAAAATATCAGCTTTATATATAACATGACTTGACGTGGATTCTATCTGTTTAAAATATCACATGACTTGGAGTGGATTCTAACTATTTAAAATTAATGTTTCAGCAATGTGTTTGACATCAATTCCAAGCTGACATATAATTCTAAACAGTTTGTTTAAGTTAATGTTCTGGGCTTATAATTTACCAAACCAACATTTTTAGCCGTGTCAGGAATAGAACCTTGTACAAGTGAACAGGCAACCAAAAAGCCTTGACGCTGGATGATAATTTATTAAATAAACTTTTTTTACTGCGTCGGTAATTGAACCCGGTACAAGCGAACAAGCAACCACAAACTCTGTCTACTGGCTTATAATTTATCAAAACAACATTTTTGACCTCGTCGGTAATTGAACCAGGTACAAGCGAACAGGCAGCCATAAACCCTGTCCACTGGCTTATTATTTATCAAAACAACATTTTTTTTACATCGTCGGTAATAGAACTCGGTACAAGCGAACGGGAAGCCACAAACACTTTCCACTGGCTTATAATTGATCAAACTAACATTTTTTGACCTCGTCGGAAATCGAACCAGGTACAAGCGAACAGGCAGCCACCAACCCTGTCCACTGGCTTATAATTTATCAAAACAACATTTTTGACCACGTCGGGAATCGAACCCAATACAAGCAAACAAACAGCTACAAATTCTGTCTACTGGCTTATAATTGATCAAAACAACATTTTTTGACCACGCCGGTGTTAGAACCCGATACAAGTGAACGGGAAGCTCCAAGCCCTGCCCACTGGCTTATAATTTATCAAAACAACATTTTTGACCGCGTCGGGAATCTAACCCGATACAAGCGAACAGTCAGCCACAAACCCCCGACGCTGACTGATAATTAACCGTATCAAGAATCGAACCCGGTACCAATATAAATTCTATCGAATGAGTTAAGCTTACATTGCAAACGACACTCATATTTTTTCTCTCTGTTGGAATATGACTAAGCAGCTGTAGTGAGGAAGTGAATAACTCTTGTGAAATAAGCTGTCTATACTCACATAAGAGGTGATCTAACAGCTCGAGTTCGGCCAAAACATCGTTATACCCTACTTGGACTGAGAGATTATGGCCGTGACAACTGCTTGAGAACTTAGTGGTGCCTGCACACCATCCTGGGTCTCCGGGGGACATACTAGGCGAGCTAACAGCTCGAGTTCCACCAAACATCGTTATATCCCTATTCGGCCCCGACGGCAGTGATGCCGACTTGAGACCCGAGTGAGTCGTCGATCTCCAGGGGCTGCGGCGCCTCCGGGGGCGGTGCCACGTTCCCTTCACTCCAAAAATCTGAAACTAAATAAATACATATTAACTACTATCACGGTGGGGAAAAAAAATTAAACACTGCCAAAATATATCGCGGGCCCCTAATTACCCGTGGAACAGCCGATTTCAGCCAAGCTCGAACAGATCTGGACAATCGGGAGCCACCGTTTTGACCGTGGCTGCAGGCACCTATTTTGTGTCTTTTTGAAGTTCTTTATAAAAAAAAGAGCAAATACCTCTGTACACCTAAGATGTAATAGTAAAATAGCTACCCATTAAAACATACAAAACGCTTTAAAACATACCTGAATTTAACCAATCTTCCAGCGCTTCAAAGCTCATCCTGATGATTTTATGTTGTAAGTACAAATTAAAATGACCGACTGTGATGATTTTGAGGTCTATTTATACTCTCTCGTTTTGTTATTCCAAGATTGATTCCTCAAGGTTATTTTCTAACGCAATAACAACTACTTATTTGATAACGCGCCAGAATGGCTCATATCTGTGATTAGATAATCAGAGCCCAACGGCTGTAATTGTATTTACTGAGATGTACTGTACAGCACATTGTTTAGTGATTGAATATTTCTATTCAACTTGAAAAGTTCACAGCTTATCTTATTTATTGACATTCTTGAATGGTAGCAAACAAATAATTTTGTAATAAAGGTATCCCATTTTAAATTATTACTATACTAGTATATTATTATTATTATTAGCACCGCGTCTTACTACCCGTTCGGGTTATACGCATATACTAGTATAAAGCCACATGGCTGACTCACTCACTGACATTAATATTTACCCAGCTCCAGATGAGATAGAAACTTGAAATTTGGCAAACTTATAGCTTATAGCCTGTAACCGGTGGGAAATTTCCAAAAAGTTAAAAATGTTAATGCTTAGCTCCCGAAAAAAACAAAAAAAAAATTGTGCAGAAACTTTAAAGTTTTTGTGGACCTTTCTTTGGAGGTATCTTGTGCCTAAACGTAGGACCTATAAAAAAAACGGCCCTGGAATTACATTAGCTTACATCCACTTGCAAAGAAAGTTTACTGGGAGTTTGGGGTTGGGGCCCCCAAAGAGCAAAGTGGGTATTAATATAAATTGCTATAGTAATCACCAGGATAATAGTTGGTAATACACCTCGTATTGCAGTCTGTGATTTGGTACATTACATATTCATTACTGGAAAGCCCGACTCTCATCCGCGTGATTGTTGATATAATAATAGTGACGATATATTAATAGATTAAAGGCAGTTTTTATAAAGTGAGTTTAAGAAAATTTGAAGGTGTTTAAAACTGAGTTACGCAGCTTTTCTTGGTAAATCACACAACGATATTGTTTAAGTCAATTTTGGAATTAGTTTTATCCTTAAAGGGTAAGTAAGAGTTCGGAATACCGCCTCCAAGCAAAGTTGAAAGTTTCTGAATATTTAGATCGTGTATTAAATTAAAAACAATTCCCGAGTTTACCATCAAAATCTGTTCCTGGTTGGATAAACTTGCTGGCTGTTCTTGGTACGATGTCTGTTAATTTAAAATATAGTCTAAAATATACACTTTATTATTAGTAGTACTATCCTTTTGAAACAATTGCAAAGAAACAGATGAACAATCATCCCGGCAGAATTAATCGCGTGAGAAATCTGAAATAGTTTGCAATAAATTTGTTTCCTGACGAGTCTTACAATCCGTTATGAATATACGTAATTTATAATTATACTATGGGGTGGATGAGGAACCTATAGTTTTAGAGGATAATGTGCCCACATTTGTATGAAAGGAGAACGAGGAAACACAAAGGAAAAACTAATCTCAGTAAATTAAACCAGAATGACCTTTGCACACAAGATCGTAGTAGAATACTACTCTAGGGTCCCGTTAAGAGACAATAACAAAAGTTAACATGGACACAGGAGTCGAACCTGGGACCTTTGGCTTTTCATGCCACACATTGACGCACTATGCCACTGTGGAATGGCTCACTTCCTAGTGAACTCTCATGCCTCTGTAATGTGATATTTCAAAATAAATGAAAACGTTATATAATATACTATCAATCCCACATGGATTTGCCCGTGACCCACTGTGGTGTAACTATATAAGCCCCCCCCCCCCCCGCCAAAAAATGGTTTAGAATTATAGTCGATTTTGTACATTTTTTTTCCCGAGGAGGATATAGTTTTATCAAAGTTATCTCTGAAACGTAATACTAAACTAGATTAAAAATATTTTTTTTCTAAAATTGGTTAAAAATAACATAGTTAAAAAAAAGTTATTTAAAAATTTAAAAATACCGCTTCAAGGTGCATTCGGACCCCCTTTAATCCACCTATGTTAAACATTTCAGATGACTGCGTGCCGTAGATTTGGCTGGGCTACGCACACAACACAAACACACACAGACAAACACTTCCTTTTATTATATATAGATACATATTTTAAGATCTTTAGCCTCATATCCTATTTAATTTAAATATTGTGACATGTATATCCATTGTTATTAAAAGTTCGGTACATATCACTAGATACAAAGGACCGCAAATTAAGTAAACCATATTTAAATATTTGAGCACTTACAAAATCAGCAATACACGCCTATCTCAAAAATATTAAGATTTTATTTTTAATTTTCACTTTCACTTTCTATGTTTTATTAGCTACAAATAAATTATATAGAAGGTTAGTAAAGTGATTGAAAATTGTGATAAAGTAATTAGAATGCTAGATACTTGCTTTAGCAATTGCGTTTTATTTTTATCAAATCAACCAGTATTTAAGATTGGACTCTCAATGCTTTCCACTATTGGAAATCAAAAGTTATATAAGATTGAAAACTCAAATCCTCATTTAATACTAAAAACTCAAATCCTCTCTATTATTTTAAGCCATTTGACTTGAAAATTAAAACAACAAAACTTTTTTACTGTGTGAATTAATAAAGACCCAGTGTTTGTAAATGAAGTTTCAACACTTCAGATATTGGAAAAGTGCCCCGATTTTTAAATCTGACAAATTTGAATATATTTATTCACACAAGATGTAAATCGTGGCTAGTACGGCTATATATGTAGATAATAAAACAAGCACAAAACAGAACATTACACTATTGTATAGTTCTAGAACATAAAATCCGACCCTGAGTCGCCAGCGACTGTAGTTTCAAAGCTAGGATCAAGTCGCGCATGACTACACACATCAATATTAGACTCGTGTCTCAAACCATGAGGGGATACTTGATAGCTCAGGGCTATTACAAGGTTTACAAGTTATATTTCTGTGTTCAACAGTATTTTTTAACTAATTTAAATTAATTGACAATGGGGTCTATAAAATTATCGATTATGAAATATTTCAATACATATTTACTTTTCAACTTCTGTATTTCCATGTTATGGAAGAGCCAATGTGTAGGCCTAATTTATGCGAACGATAAAAAGTATTTGGGACAATTTTACTTTAATTTAGTCTGTTCATAAATAATAAAAGATAAAACAGCCAAACGTGAATATATTTAAAATTAAGTTCTATAAATCCATTGTTTAGTTTGGTACTAGCTACAGATACCATTTAGGGATTTTATAGGACATGGTATGATATGACTGACATCTTAAATCTCTTCTTAAAAACTAATATTTTTGGAAACTGTCTTTTTAGCTCCAATCTACAGACATGAAAGGTGATTCTAAATTCAACACCTCATTATGATAAGTTCATATAAAACTATTAACCTTCTGGCTGTTGCTTTGAGAGAAACGTTTAGATGACTTTTAGAATTAAAACTGATGAGCTTTGAGATTTACATAACACATACAGTCCCTTGTACTTGTGGTGTTTACTGGCCCAGATTTAGATCTGTAGAGGCCCCAGGGCTGTAAAAAATTCGGAGGCCACAACAGTAAATAAAATGTATCTTTTCAATGATCCAAAATTGTCATTTTTTATCTACAAAATTAGCATAGTAACGCTCAATTTTAAATATATTATTTAAATAAAGCAATATTATATTTATTACAAAATGACTGGCCACGTCTATCTTTGGTCACTGAAATCAGTAAAAGAACGAAATATATTAATATTTAACAGCAGTTCGGGCATTGTCTGGTCAGTTCTAGACATGGCCGTAGGAAATTGGCAAAGATAAATAATTATATTTATCTTACTTGTATTTTATTATGTGTAACTATAAACTTTATCTGAAAGTTTAACATGTCACATAAAATAGACGAGGAAAATATTCTTAGCACTGTAAACCTTTTTTAATTTTAATTTTTGGTGAAGTCTTAGCTGTTATAAGATTTATATTTCCCTAGCTACAAGGTTAGTTTAAGTTAGGTCATTTTAGGTTAAGTTAGGTTGGATTGGATTAGGTTTGGATTGTGTTGTATCATACTATCTGGCACTTATGAAACTGGCCAGAACGTGAATTCAAATTTCCACTTATCAATATTTCGCTATTTGACTGGACCAGCGGGCCAACGGGAGAAGGGCCAAGTCAATTCACAAAGTGCCGGTTTCAAACTTTGACTATAACCTATTTACTAGATTTGTTGTGATCTAGAAGTGATGTTTATGTTTCGAAAATCACAACCTGAAATTTTTTTGCCGCACTTGCACTAATAACTTAATTTTTGTCAGAAATAAATTAATACTAAAAATTCAGTGTATTATAATATATATTATTTATTATTGTAGCATCGGATGGTGTACCATAGACTCTAAGCAACAACAAGGCGCTAACTTACCCCGTTTGCCCGCTGCCGAGGCTCCATGCAAGATAGACACAAGTCGGACGTAACTTCGCGTGACCGAAACAAAACTAATACTAACTTGAAGAATGGGACGCAAATCGGCGACGCCCGTAAAGTGGACTGACTGACGCAATGCGGATATCCACATCGTGAAGATTCCCGACCGGCCACGAACTTCCCCGAAGTTCGGTATAGGCATGTGCAATATGTTCCCTTGAGATCCTAAATGTTTTCCCCCCCAATGTCTCCCTTCTTTTCCCCCTCTGTGGCAGATTGTATTTATACGGGCATCTGAGCCTACTATCGACACAATTGGGCCTTAACCGTACTAGGAATAGGAGAAGCTCCGGCTTCATTCGTATTATAATGTAATATCTAAATTATTTTCTAGCAACTCTAACTGCGCTTTCTATTAATATTAATTATTCTCAATTCACTTTTGAAGTCATTTCAATTTATCTCTAAAATATGGAGCATAGTAGTAAATTTAATCTGACCTCGTTGGTATCACAATGCGAGTCGAGTCGTAATCCTTGCTGGATAATAATCGATTATTAAACTTTGAGAGATATCGATTTTCTTTACATCAATATAGAATGTTTGTGTTTTAACTCGATATTTCTGTGAGAAATATTTAAATGCATGTTCGCGGGAACATTGAGTTGGTTGAACTTAGGATTAAAACTTTTGTACCTTTGCTATAGACTCGTGACTATTTATTGTTATAAATTATTCGGAGTAAATTTGTGGATACCAAATTAGGGTATTTTTCTTATGTTTAGTTCAAGGAGGTTATTAAGTGTAAATACGCTTTGGTATTTAACTGTTAAGATATAAAACATATTATTGTAAGCTTTCTCTTGTAATGTACCTTAATCATCACAAACATTATGACTGCCATTAAAAAAAGAAAAGGGAACCAAAGCCTATAAATGTTTTGCAGCCTATCTACTCTGTCAACGCTAAAGTTAAGTAAATGATTATTTGTTTGTTATGAACTTTCTAAAATCTACTGATAATACTATAACATTTTTACGACGTTTTGGTGAAAACCATAAATATTATACAATTATATATATTACCACTATATTTGATGTTCAATATTTAATCCTTTTAAAATAAATATGATATTCTATATTCTACAAATATCTTCTTGACGTGATTTATAATATAAGATTTTCCAACCATACCCTAGGTATACGAGAGTATATTTATTTAAGTTTTCTATTATGGTGAACATGATGAGCAGTATATATCCTTTACCTTCTCTTGAGATGGACTATCCATATATTTTACTCTGCGACAGGTGGGAGTTGCGAGATCTGATGATTTGAATGTTGTCATTAAACCTTGAAAGGACAGAACTCCTTGCATTCACTCCTGATGTCCCCTCTTTTTTGTATGTACCTTTCTTGTAGTTTGAGCGTCCCCCCCCATTAGGACGGTTCAAAATCTGCGCCACTCTGCGCTCAGAGTGATTGCATCTTGCGTGTTCTGTTTAACTAATTTTTTTGTAATTCTGTTTCATGAATAACACGACTGCTATGGACTCTGCCTCTGGAAGCACGATCAGCTCGCGGTCTGAAATCTACCTGCTCAGCGGCTCCGATCTGCGTGAGGAGCTCAAGGCGAGGAAAATCCCATTCCCCCCCGAGGCAACAGTTGCTGTTTTGCGGTCCTTGCTGTCCGAGAATATTTGTAAGTCCAGCGACCCTAATAATAAGGACACTGTTTAAAACGTTAGCCAGCCTTCTTGTGAGGATGGGGATCAGCACAAACTTGAGCCTGTAGTGATAGAGGGGGTTAGTGGACTCCCAATTCCTCCCGTTGTCCCCACCACTAGTCCACATATTTCTAGTACTCTCTCCAAAACACAAAGTAAGGTTGCTAGCGAGCGCGTTAGACCTTGGCCGGTGTGCGATGGGTTATCGCCCCCGGAATTATTTAGCTTTTTGGTAGAAGTTCATAGGGTTTGGAAACTCAGACTCGTAGGGGACTTAGAGTTAATAACCTTATGTATTGGCAAGACGTCAGGATTTCTGGCACACTTAATCACTGAGTGTATTCAGCTAGGTCTTCCTTGGACTAGGGTGAAAAGTCGCATATTAGAATCTCTAGTGTCTAAAAGAGATAAGGATACCCTGCATAAACAAAACGTTCGCCGTTTTCAGCTTCCTCAGGAACCCTTTCGATTATTTATTTTGGCTGTCTCTGAGGCGATTGAGGTGTTGGATATTAATGTGCCTGAGAATGACATAGTGGAAATTATCCTTGAAAATGTGTCCCCTTTGACAAGGAGACATTTCATATTTTCTAATAGGCCTACTACTCTTTCCGAGCTTTACTCGTTGGCGTCCAGTATAGAGGGTTCACTTTTGGCCGAGAGGGAATATTTGTATGAATTTCCCGCGCAGGTACCCCGTAACTTCAGACAGGAAAGACCCCCCCAACTTGCGACTATTACCATGCTTATTATGAACGTGGATGCTAGTCCCACTACAAGCCAAAGAGGCGGGAATAGGTCAAGGAGGTCTTCTGACTTAACCCACGTCCGATGTTATCGTTGCCGTCAATTAGGGCACCTTCAGTGGGAGTGCCCCTCGGGAAACGTGTGACGCGTGGTGGTGGTAAGGGGGCCGCCGCGCGTGAAGTTTCCAAATCTTCTATCCCCCTTTCCCCTGTTGTTGGATTCTCAATTAGATCCGTGTCTGGCTCTGCCTTACTTGACACTGGTTCAAGTGCTTCGTTCATTAGTGTTGATTTTTTGAATAGTTTAAATGGTGTTGGGAAGATACTGGTGGGGAAAGTCGGTGTTAAGGCCTTTGTCTTAGGCAATGGCAACCTCCTTAAGGTTAGTGAGAAAGTGAGTCTTTCCATAAAAATAAAGGGGTTTTCTTGGAAGAGGGACTTGTATTGTGTTCCATCATTACCCTACAACTTAATCTTAGGTAATAACTTCCTGTGGGGAATTGGTGCTGTCATTGACCTGGCTAGGAAGGAGTTAAGTTTTGGGTTTTCGCCCAGGGTTAAAATCCCGATTTATACTAATCATATTTTTCATAGCTTATGTTTGTTTGGTGATGGTGAAATAGCCATTAGGGGTCTGCTATCTAAGTTTTCAGACGTCATTACTACCAGGTTAGGTAGTTGTAACGTCCTGCCTTATGAAATCGTAATGAGTGACAACATTCCCATTAGATCAGGTCCGTACTCATGTGCTCCGCCCAAGATGAAGGTTTTTCGGGACTTGATCAATGATTTAAAATCAAAAGGGGTCATCCGCCCCTCGAACTCACCGTATGCGAGTCCTGCATTTATTATACCCAAAAAAGGGGAAGGCTTCAGACTTATCGTCGATTATAGGAAAGTCAACAAAAAGATCCAGTTTGACCCATACCCAATGCCTAGCGTAGAATCAGCTTTTCAGCATCTTGGTAGAGCTCGTGTATTTAGCCTGATTGATCTCAACGCAAGCTTTTTGCAATGCGCCTTGACAGAGTCTTCAAAAAAGTTTACTGCTTTTGTCACTCCGTGGAGACAATACGAGTTTAACCGTGTCCCCCTTGGCTGTAGTATAGGCGGACAAGCCTTAAGTCGCGTACTGGACCATGTGTTGTCTGACATAAAATACGATTATGTATTTAACTACTTAGATGACATATGTGTATAAAGCAATTCACTTGAGGATCATTTAGTGCATTTAGAGGAAGTGTTGACTCGATTACGGCGAGTAGGCCTGACCGTAAATCCCGATAAGGTTACTTGGGCCAAACCCTCCATCAAATACCAGGAGTATGTAATTTCTGAGGGAAACCTCCTTATAGATCCCGAGCGTATCAGCCCCATCATTAATTAACCTCCCCCCTCAAATCTCAAGGGCGTGATGCGTTTTGTTGGCATGTGTGCCTATTACGCCAGATTTGTCCCGGCCTTTTCAGAGATTACCGCTCCGCTCAATGCTCTAAAGAGGAAAGGTGTCACCTTTTGTTGGGGTGAGGAGCAGGCTCAGGCTTTTAACCTATTGAAAGAAAAGCTTATCTCCCCCGAGGTACTAAGGATGCCCGATTTTTCTACTCCATTTCTCCTTCATGTTGATGCTTCGTCTGTGGCTCTGGGGGCTGTATTGTCTCAGAGGTCATCGGAGGAGTCCGGCCGGTAGCCTTTGCTAGTCGAACTCTCACCGATGCCGAGAGGCGATACAGCGCCTATGAAAAGGAATGTCTCGCCTGTGTCACAGGCGTTGAGCGTTTCGCCGACTACCTAGAGCAACGAGAATTCGAGCTCTACACCGATAACCAGGCTCTTGCGTGGATGTGAGGTCACCCCAAGCAGCTAGGGAAAATAGGGAGATGGGTTTGGAGACTATCTAGGTTCAAGTTCTCCACCCACCACATTTCCGGGAGACATAACGTTGTGGCAGATGCTTTGTCCCGCATGGCGGAAGATAACTCTCCTATTGGTTCTCTCGAGGTAGCTCCTGCTTCCTGTGTTATTCAGTCCATTCCTGAACCCTTTACGTCGATTGGGAACCACCAAACTAACGATCCGTGGTGTGTAGACTAAAGAGACAGGATATCTAGAGGGGAGAAAATAGGGTCATATGCTTTATTCAAGGGGCTATTAGTTGTGACGAATTCGAAAGGGAAGTGCAGGAAAGTGGTTGTGCCAAGGGCGCTGCGATCTATGTTGCTGAAATATTTTCATGATTCTGCATATGGTGGCCATCTTGGAGTTTTAAAAACCTTTAGGAAAATTACTAAGGAATTCTTTTGGCCCGGTTTGTATAACGATGTGAAGGAGTGGGTTAGCCATTGTGAGAGCTGCCAAAATGCTAAACCCGCCCAAAATTCCAGAGTTGGGCTCCATTCGGCCGATGTTGCCCAACGTCCCTGGGACAAGGTCTTCATCGATTATATTGGGCCAATCACCCGTTCCACTTTAGGTAATTCGTGTATCCTTATTTTGGTAGATGCCTTTTCCAAGTTCGTGGTTCTGATCCCGTTGCGCAATATGAAGGCTACCACTACTGTCAACGCCCTCTGCAGACGAGTGTGGGCATTATTTGGAGCACCGCGTGTTGTGGCCAGTGATAATGGTCCTTGTTTCCGATCTAGCTGTTTCAAAAACATGTGTTTCGGTTGGGGAATCAAACATGTGACCACTAGCCCCTACCACCCCGGACCCAACCAGGTGGAAAGATTCAACCGCAACTTAGTCATAGCTCTTACTATTTACCACAGTGAGACGCAGAATGCGTGGGATCAAGACTTGGATTTTTTGAATTTAGCTTTCAATTCTGCTTTCCATGATTCGATTGGCTGTTCTCCTGCTTCCATCTTTCTGGGTAGAGAGTTGAATCACCCCCTATTAGCCATTTGGAACATAGACCCATTATTAGAGAATTATGATGACTCCTCCCATAAGGATAAATGTCAACGTGCCCTGGATCACCTTAAAACGGCTCAAAGAAGGGTGGCTACTGCTTATAATAAAGGAAGACTCCCCGTTCCCTTCTGTGTAGGGGATAGCGTTTTATGTAGGGAATTCCCTTTGAGCTCCTCGGTGGAGAAGAGATCAGCGAAGCTGTGCCAGAGGTGGAGTGGTACATGGACTGTTGACAAGTTTCTGACCCCCGTGACCGTCTATCTCAGGAATGTGAAGGATGTATCTATTTCTAGGCGAGCTCATGTTAGCCAATTAAAAAAAGATTAATCCTCCCACCCTAAGGTTTGAGCCCAATTGTCCCTAGGGATATGGTGTGGACCTTTTTTTTTATTTTTTAATGTGAGTTTAGGATATTGTGATAACTAATATATATACATATATATATGTACTTAGATATATTTATAACGTTAGCAAGTAAATGGTAGGTTAGGGATTGTTTGTTCTTTGCTACTCCTGGGCCCAGGGCAAGTATTTTGAATGGGTTAAATATATGTACATTTTTTATTATGTGTCGGACATGTGTATAACTAATCAAGATACATCCTCGTAGTAGTGACAAGTGCAAAACTAGTGGAATAGTGCACCGAGTGGCTAATGACTGGCTGATTCTGTGCTACCAGGTGGCCATTGAAACTACGAACTGCACCATGTGATAACTAGTCTAATCCTTTTTTCCTCGTATGAGAGCGAGAGAAAAAAATAATAATATATATAATTTTTTTTTGAACATTGGATAAAGACCCTAATTAAGTAGGGATGAGAACATTTAATTCTGTTACTGCTTCTGTTTTTTTGTGTGTGCAGCCCAGAGGAGTCCGGTTTTCTATGTCGTCTCCCTCCCCTTCCCTTTATCCCGTGCGCATGCCGCGAGGGAAGTGACTTGGTGATGCAGACCTGATGTGGAAAAGATTGTGGTGGCGGTTCGCAGCCTTCTATTAGATGTGAACGGTCGAGCTACTATGGTGGGCAGCTGAACGACCTGGCATTGGGCATTGTGCCTAATCCCTTCGACGGTCGCAGCGGACACACAAATCCGATCTACAAGGGTCCTGGAGGACAATCTGGCGCCAAGAAAGAAGTAGAAGGATGTGATGGCCTACTCCCTCCCCCTTCGCTCCTTCAAGGGGGGAGATTTGTAGCATCGGATGGTGTACCATAGACTCTAAGCAACAACAAGGCGCTAACTTACCCCGTTTGCCCGCTGCCGAGGCTCCATGCAAGATAGACACAAGTCGGACGTAACTTCGCTTGACCGAAACAAAACTAATACTAACTTGAAGAATGGGACGCAAATCGGCGACGCCCGTAAAGTGGACTGACTGACGCAATGCGGATATCCACATCGTGAAGATTCCCGACCGGCCACGAACTTCCCAGAAGTTCGGTATAGGCATGCGCAATATGTTCCCTTGAGATCCTAAATGTTTTCCCCCCCAATGTCTCCCTTCTTTTCCCCCTCTGTGGCAGATTGTATTTATACGGGCATCTGAGCCTACTATCGACACAATTGGGCCTTAACCGTACTAGGAATAGGAGAAGCTCCGGCTTCATTCGTATTATAATGTAATATCTAAATTATTTTCTAGCAACTCTAACTGCGCTTTCTATTAATATTAATTATTCTCAATTCACTTTTGAAGTCATTTCAATTTATCTCTAAAATATGGAGCATAGTAGTAAATTTAATCTGACCTCGTTGGTATCACAATGCGAGTCGAGTCGTAATCCTTGCTGGATAATAATCGATTATTAAACTTTGAGAGATATCGATTTTCTTTACATCAATATAGAATGTTTGTGTTTTAACTCGATATTTCTGTGAGAAATATTTAAATGCATGTTCGCGGGAACATTGAGTTGGTTGAACTTAGGATTAAAACTTTTGTACCTTTGCTATAGACTCGTGACTATTTATTGTTATAAATTATTCGGAGTAAATTTGTGGATACCAAATTAGGGTATTTTTCTTATGTTTAGTTCAAGGAGGTTATTAAGTGTAAATACGCTTTGGTATTTAACTGTTAAGATATAAACCATATTATTGTAAGCTTTCTCTTGTAACGTACCTTAATCATCACAAACATTATGACTGCCATTAAAAAAAGAAAAGGGAACCAAAGCCTATAAATGTTTTGCAGCCTATCTACTCTGTCAACGCTAAAGTTAAGTAAATGATTATTTGTTTGTTATGAACTTTCTAAAATCTACTGATAATACTATAACATTTTTACGACGTTTTGGTGAAAACCATAAATATTATACAATTATATATATTACCACTATATTTGATGTTCAATATTTAATCCTTTTAAAATAAATATGATATTCTATATTCTACAAATATCTTCTTGACGTGATTTATAATATAAGATTTTCCAACCATACCCTAGGTATACGAGAGTATATTTATTTAAGTTTTCTATTATGGTGAACATGATGAGCAGTATATATCCTTTACCTTCTCTTGAGATGGACTATCCATATATTTTACTCTGCGACAGGTGGGAGTTGCGAGATCTGATGATTTGAATGTTGTCATTAAACCTTGAAAGGACAGAACTCCTTGCATTCACTCCTGATGTCCCCCCTTTTTTGTATGTACCTTTCTTCCTTTCGTGTAGTTTGAGCGTCCCCCCCATTAGGACGGTTCATTATAGTACCATCAGTGCAATAAAAGTAGCATATATATAAATATATGTTATCAATATTATTATTATTATTATTATTATTATTATTATTATACTATAAAGCCACATGGCTGACTCACTCACTCACCGACATTAATGTTTACCCACTTCCAGATGAGCTATAAACTTGAGGTTTTGCAAACTTATATCTTCTAGCCTATAACTGACGGAAAACTCCCAAAAAGCTAAAAAAATTAATTTTTAACTACCGAAAAAATTCAAAATGGTGGAGCAAACTTAACGTTGTTGCGGACCTTTCTTTGGAGATCTCTTGTGGCTAAACTGTAAGACCTATCCAAAAACATCTTTGGAATTACATTAGTTTACATCCACTAGCAAAGAAAACCCACTGGATGTTTGGAAGCGGAGCCCCCAACGAGCCAAGTGAGTATACATATTGATATAATTATAACAGATTAAGGAGGCCTTGGTGCGTTAGCCCTTTGCCGTTCTTTCTTAAATCAAGGTCTGATTGCGAAGGAGAAATACATGAAATGGTTGAGACCATTGATATTAAGCTGTAGGACTATTTAAAATGTATTATAATATAACTAGTATACTAGACTATCAGCGTCAGGTGAAATAAACCTGAATAATTAGGATGCAACTTACAGTTTTTAGTATAAGCTAAAAAAGAGAGATCCCTAACTCACTCTAAGAAAGGATTTTTTGGATTAAAGTGTGGTTCAAAACGGGGATTTCTCGAAAGCGCTCGAATAACGAACATGTAATGTGAAGTTTGTTTTGAAAGGGGGGGGAGGGGGGGGAGAAGTGGTGAACAGCACGAACCTTTTCTCTCCTTTATACAAATATTAAGACATTTAATTAAAATTGGTAAGATTTGTGGAAAGAAAAGTTACTATTGTAGAAACTTAACTGAACATCATGTCCCACCAAACAGCATAGATCAAATAATATAATCTCTTACAGAGAAAGGAGTATCATCTCTGTCTACCAAATAGTGAAACCTCCTTTGATAACCAATATTGCAGAAGTCCCAAATAGAAACAAAATATAAAACAATCAGAGTGAGTCGAAAGAGTGAAATCAGTGACAATAGTCTGAGAACAGACTACTGTTGCTCAGCGCAAGCAATTCACCCGGCTGTGGAAAAGTTACCAGATGGTCGGTCATCCTTCGTGCCCTCATCTTAGAAACCTCATAGCAACCCAAACATAAACTACTAAATAAATTCATAAATTAATAAATAACATAAGGGTACTCTTTAGACGTGAAATATTTATCATAACATAAAGGAAAAAACAAATCCATTTTAAATGTGTATTTATTTGATATATTATATATATATATATATCAAAAGAGATGAAAACCATGTATGACGGTACAAAAAGTAAATAGGATATACACATTTTAAAAATATATTAAAGGTTTTAAATGTGTATGTAAAAGTTAATATAAAAGGTAATTTCAAATTACGGTCTTCATTAACATCAGTTAATTTACTTTAATATTTAATAAATTTAACAATTCCGAGGTTCTCATATAACCTCACAAAAGAATATTATATAGTCTAAAATAATTAAACTCATACTCTACAATAATACAACCTTATTAACAAAATTACCAGAATGATCCGCTAAGATAAATATAGCCATTAAGGTAATTGATATTTCAAAGTATCGTAAATAGATACAGATAGAAAATGAGTATTAATTGATTACTAACAAAAGCAAGAGACATTGAGGCATTTATCTTCAGCCATTACCAAAACAGACTTAAATTCTTTTCTCTTTCATAAAGACTAAACATCTTCGACGAATAAATAATAAAGAAAAATCAAGATTACTCGCAATACTATTTTCTGATATTTCAATACAAAGCTAATATCTGCTATAATAAATCAATATTGGTAGATAATTACAAAATATAGTATTAACACAATAAATTAAATATTGGCTCTTGCTACAGAATTATGTTTTTATCTACCTCCACAGTCAAAGATAAGTTGTAAAGCAATATATAACCATCGATATATATCGATCTCAGTCATGATTTTAATGTTCATTATCTTAGTCTTTGGAAAACCTTCATAATCAAATTTAAATTCAATCTCCACTACCAGAGTATTTTAAATTACAAACAAAGAAAACTAATAGGCTGAAAGAAGAATTGTGAAAAGTCACATATTTAAAATAATCTAAACCGAAACATTAAATTTCCCCTACATTTCCCGTACGTTCTCCTCTACTAAAAGTCAGATCCAAGAAGGATCTGAATTGTATCCATTCAGACATTTTCTTAAACAAGCACCACAAATAAAAGGTCTGATTTGTATCCATTCTCATTATATCCACAAAATCCTGAATGGTCTCCATTCAGATAGTTCTCAAATAAATTACTTTAACAAAAATCATGATTTATATTTAATGTAAATATTTGCATTATATCCACAAAATCCTGAATTTTATCCATTCTGAATTGTCTCCATTCAGACATTTTCTTAAACAAGCACCACAAATAAAAAGTCTGATTTGTATCCATTCTCTTATATCCACAAAATCCTGAATGGTCTCCATTCAGATAGTTCTCAAATAAATTACTTTAACAAAAATCATGATTTATATTTAATGTAAATATTGCATTATATCCACAAAACCTGATTTTATCCATTCTGAATTGTCTCCATTCAGACATTTTCTTAAACAAGCACACAAATAAAAAGTCTGATTTGTATCCATTCTCATTATATCCACAAATCTTGAGTTGTATCCATTCTGTTGGTATCCATTTAAATACTGTGCCACTTGTCTAATATATGGCAGCAGCAGAAACTCTCCCTAACTCATTCCGTTCTTACTAGAGAGCAGCACTATATTTATGATAATATATATTTATATTTAAAAGCATTTTAGAAATGTACTTTAAAAAAGATTGATTTTTAAATTTAATTACGATCTAGTTTACAATTGGTACATGGGGAAGCATTTCCTAAAATAAATTAATATTTTGAATAGTTTGAAAAATGTAATATTTTTGAATTCCGAAATTTCATGAAGAACGTGTTGACGCCTGAAAGGAGGCTGTGCAAGAGTGATAATATTTTATTTTATTTTATTATTTTTATTGTTGTGAGTCTTTTTAATAGAATAAAAATATTAAAATAAGTAATAATAGAGAAACATTGTTATTTATTTTTTAATTAAATAGTTATAATGATTAATTTAACTTAATAATACTAATTCGTATCCAAGTGTTAAGAAATACAAGCAAAAGCCTTAATTTTTTTTGTGGATGTACGGATAGTATAGCACTATATGGTAAACATATTTTAGTCACGGTTTGTACCATATTTTCCAAGATATTCATTTTTATTTAATAAATAATGAAAATGAATCGGCGGCAGACTTTCTCATTCGTTTACAAATAAATTTCCTATTAGAAAACTACTTTGTATTTTGAAATTAAATTTAACTCTCCTTATTAAGCAATAAATACTGGTTCATTTCACATTTTTCATACAATCGTTACTATAATATTTTAAAAACTGGATAGGAAATAGCCAGAAATTACGTTATTTTCGCAGAAATAAATACAGCCAAACCGGCCGTACCGTTGAGAACCAAACACAGGTAGGAGAGACCGCTTGTGTTTTGATTGACAGCGGTGGGCGGAGGGGAGTGATGAGGGGGATGAAGATCATTAGCAAACTTTTCAAAACCAGCTGAGAAAAGTATTGAGGTAGAAAAACATACGAAGAGTAATATTCTGATATTTTATACTGTTCTTGCCTGTTAGCTATTTAATATGTGAAATCTGTAAAGTCTATTGTTACCAGTATTCTTTGACATTGTTTAGTTTTATATTTTAGTTTGAGCGTAGGCTACCATTTAACTGGCATTAATATAATTATATTAATCAAGGCTTTAGCCAGCAAATAATTTCAGGGGGTGGGGGCATCCCCCAATTGATGGAGGCTAGGACAAATTCTTAGTATTAAACTCCTCTAGAAGCATGTTTTATGGCAACATATCATAACTGCCATAGGCTAGAAAAAAAATCAAAATATTAAACACCTCTAAAGCTCTCTAAAGTATTTTTATGGCAACCTAACACCATAGCTGCCGAAGGCTAGAAAAAATTCTAATTATTAAACACCTCTAGATGCTCTCTGGAGTGCTTTTTATGGTAACACAGCCCCCTAATTTGTACTTGTACATTAATTTTGGTATTGTTTAAACCATAAATAAAGCAATATATATTGTTCATAAAATTTTCCGACTATGGTCTTGATATTAATCAACTTTTGTGTGAATTTTACGGTGTACAAAATGTATAAGCCTCGTTCATTTCCAAGTAAAGTATTCAAAAGAAGAAAACGATCCAGAGATTTAGATAGATGGAGAATCCAGAAAGAAGAATCATAATTAACCGGAAACAAATTTGAATCACTTAAAAGGTAACTGTAGTTTGAAAATATTACAACTAATATTTGTATTTTGTGTTTGTTAAAGTATATGTAGGCGTATTTTATTTGTTTATTTTCTAAAAAAATTCTACGAATATGCCAAAAATGTGCCAAATATATTTATGTTGATAAATAAATTGTAAAAAAAAAATTACAGTCTTGTACATGAAATGTGGCCGCGTTAAATTGGTTCCAAACGGAAATGATGGCAAGTTTTTGTAATCGAGTGTGTTGGCTACCTAAAGTTTAAAATAGTCCTTAGATATACACAAAATAAAGGTGTTGATTGTATTATAATATAATTTATAATTTATGGGTTAGTGATTATAAGCCCTAATCAGTATGCATGCCGAGTAAATTACATGTTTTTCTAGTTTGTTAGTGAGCGGGAGGTCAAGGTTTGAATTCCGACTTGGTGTAATCTACTAAAGCTTCTTTTAGTAACAGCTTCCCACGCTTCCTCCACACAAATGCGGTACTTTTCCTCTCTAATCTACTTTACTCACTCTTACCCTATTATAATAACTAAATGCGAATAGCTTAGATGAATGGTAAGACGTTCTGTAATAAATAAATAACTATGTAAAAAGTATATATATATATTTAATTGTTTTTAGGACTTACGCCCAAGAAAGTGAAGACTTTACACCAATTGCAGGAACCTCCAATTCCAAAGATCTGCAGGCAGACACATACTTTTTTTTTATGAAGATGACGAATTGGAGGATTTACTACCGAATGTGGAACATCCTTCACTCGTTAGTGAAAACACTATTTCAAAATATGAATATAGTAATGAAAATACCTTACCACCACTATCTATAGAAAATATTGAAAGGTTGAAAGAACACAGGATTCTTCCACTACGGGTCACCGAATTATTGATGTAATGTCTTTTTCTAAACAGATCATTAAATTAGATGAACACGCCAAATCATGTACGTTAGGTCACTATAATCTAGAAAAGGAAATAAGAAATGGGCTTGAATTTACTCTGGTTAATTTTTGTGACAATTGTGATGGTAAGCAATGCACTACCTCAAAACAACTCGTAAAAATTAACTATTTGTTGGGAGAAGAACACATTGAACTCTAAATACAATTGAAAATATTTATGAAGCTAACCTATAGATTCTAGAAGCATCTAATTAAAATAAATCCATATAAGTATAACTCCAAATAAATGATAGAGGCATCTATTTTTTTTATCTGGGGGTGGGAAGCTCCAAATAGCTTTTAGAGAAATCTTATTTAAAAAAAAATCAGACGATGATATGGGAGGGAACTTGGTAAAATCCTAGTGGCCCCCTGATGGAAATGTCTAGGCACACCACTGACTTAACGAAAGGGTCAATTTGATGGAACAAGATAGAATGGAACAGGCATGATGTAGTAGGCGTCTAGATTAGTAATATATTTTAAAAAATACTAACATACAATAAATGTGTTTCAAAGAGTAAAAGCTAAAGCGTCTTAGTTCAAGTGTTTGTATTCAAGGTTACGAAGCATAGTATAAACTTTGTCATATTAAAATGTTTAGTTTATAAACTAGGAAGTATCAAGTCTACTTCCTAACTAAGCAAGTGTTGGTGTTAGAGAGTGGTGATACAATGTTAGCTACGCATGAATTACTAATAAACCAGACAGTCCTCAATAAGGATTGTTGGTGTTAGAGAGAGGGGATACAATGTTAGCTACACATGAATTGACAGACAGCCCTCAGTGAGCAGTTTTCTGGTTGCTGAGTAGTGTCCAAACACACACCAGGGTAACCACTCTTTTACTTACTCATATCAAGATAAAATATTGTAATCTTGTAACAACAAAAAATGTTTCACGATATTGATGAATTTTTACTTTTTTATAAACTCGAACTCAACAAACTAGTTTTCATAATTCTGTTTGTCCCCATGTCTATCTGTCAACCTGTCCCTGGCCACGTTTCGGATAAGGTTTGATTGATTTTTTCAAACTTGATATCTGTAAGTTATAGGGCAATATCTCAACAAGTTTATTTTATTTTGACCCTAGCCTTCAAATTAAGGATAATTTACAAATGAGAGATTTTTTAATGCATTTTTTTCAAAACTGGATCTAAAGATTCTAATTAAAATGCAAACCTAGGGAGTAATTGATCTCACAAATAACGTAGAGGCAATTTGGTTTTTGGTCAGTAAAATTTTGAAGTGTGATGAGTGATTTTTCAAAAACTTGAAATATTTTAAAAAGAGAGTTGATGTAGGTATCTTGAACTTGTTTGAGATTAAAACAACACACTGCTGCTGGCAACAGATATATTATTAGCCTATGTCAAGAAATATTTTGTCAATAGTGATTTAACAATGTTACTTGTAATTAATTGCGAGGTATATATCCAAAGTAATATTTTGTTAGGACGTGAATTAAGAGTGTTACTTGTAATGAATTGTGAGAGATAGAGCTAGATTGATATTTTGTCAGTAGGTGATATGTGTGTTATTTGTATTTAATTGTGAGGGATATACCACAAGTAATATTTTAAGGGTGGCCACTCACCAGTAAAATTGTGAAAAATCCCGGGAAATGTTCTTGAAAATTTGCCATCATTTGAGAATTTAAAGGTGAGGACCACTATAAATAGTTTTTGGGCATACACATTTAAACATTTGCCATGGAGAAAACCACTTTAAATATATTCTGGAAAAATTAAATTAAAAATATTATAGGTAAGGAAAACTATAATTAGCGTTTAGGGGTATCCAAATATCAAAACAGTTCTAGAGGAGTATCACTCCAAATATCTCGGAAGGAGTCTAATTTTCAAAATATTACTGGACAAGGACCTTTCAAAATGGATTCTAAGGGTATTCAATTTTCACAAAATATATGGTGTTGAGTCCCTGGATCTCCTATTAATTGGAAGAAAGTTCCTTTTAAAAAAAATTGTATACACCCCTACACAAATAAAGTTCCACCGCCACTGGGTGAAGCACATTTTGTAAATGTATAGGCCTCTGCATACTACTGTTTATCTTGCCTAATCTCCACTTGTAGTTGAGCACACATCACATGTGCAATAATGGCCTTTTGATCCAGACATTTAAAAAATATACGTTTAGAATGTAGAGTAATATCATGGATGTACCCTGTTTTTAGTGGGGAGAGTAAGGTCCTGTCTATGATGGATCGTGATAAAGTCTCCCAACAGGAGATGGTCAGAATTTTTTTTTATGCATGTTCTCATCTAATAAATGTGTGTAGTACTGCAATCTATGGTGGTAGAACCGAGGGGGGGGGGGACCAAGGGGCCTCTTTCCCCTGAAAATAATCTCAGCTGGAATAAATCCCACCCCCTAAATATATTTTAAATCCTCTGATACAATCGAAAATGAAGTTGAAAGATCTTTCATTAACCTCAAAATAACTTCTATAGACATTCAATTACCAAAAGTTTTCCAGAGAAGACCACCTCAAAGTTTCTAGAGGCATCTAATTTTCGAAAAAAATTCAAGCTAGGAGCAGTCTAAATATTTTCTAGAAGCACCTAAATTTTAAACATTTTTGGAGGAGAACCTTTTCAAATAGCTTTCAGGAGATCTAAATTTAAAAAAGTAAACTGGTTGAGGACTATTAAAAATAGCTTCTGGAGGTATCCAAACTTTTAAAAAATTTCCGAAGGACGCTACTCAAAATAGGTTCTAGGAACATCCAAAGTTCTAAATAATTTGGAGGGGGGACTACTCTAAATATCTTTTAAAAGAGTATAATTTCAAAAAAGTGGTAAAGGAACACTTCAAATTAGGGACAGAGAAAACGATAAGTGGAGTGTAGAGAGGGGTGATTGCCCTTCTTGGAATAAATTAGCCCTCTTCTAGATGTAGTTCACACCTTCTGATATTCTCGAATATGAAGCTAAATGACTTTAATAAAACGGCAAATAACTTCTTAAGACATTTAATTTTCAAAAATGCGCCAAGTGATTGAGGTGACGACGACCCCTGCAAATAGTTTCTAGAGACATCCAGTTTTAAAAATTTGCTGGAAGGGAAACACTCCAAATAGAGTATGCATGCATATAATTTTCAAAAATAGCCCAGGTGACAATGCAAAATAGATTCTAAATACATTCAATTAAAAAATAATACAGGTGAGAATCTTTCCAAATAAAGTGAATATTTAATCAGGAGATAACAACGTTAATAAGGCTACTTGTGAGTGATGTGGTTAGAGAATTGTGTATATTTTTGTTGATTATTTTATTGTTATAAAAATAATAACTTTAATAATTGTATGAATTCCTTGTATTTTCTTCTTAGAGAACATACCTTTTCTGCTATTATTTTACAATAATTTGGTTTACATTTTCGCTGTATATTATGTATATGATTGGTGTATTTACCAACATTTAATTGTTTTTATTCGTACATTAAACAGAAGGGACATTGTTTATTTAATGTTAAGTAAAGCGCATTATTTTAATCGATTGACATTGTTATTATTAACGGATGACAGACGTTCACTGTAATGTAACTAAATATATAGTGGAAAAAGAACCCTGGGCCTGGATTCACTAAAGGGAGCAAATAGTTGCGCCAGCGCAAGTTGGAAATATGTTCCAAATCCCTATTCACTAAAAGGAGCAGGCGCAATTTGAGAGCAAAGTTGCGCCTTTTATTTGCCACCACTCAAGAGTAGGCGCAACTATTAAATCATGACTGTCACTTCAATAAATTTAAATGGCGGCATATTATTGTATTGGCTTTTAAAAAATTTTTTCAAAT
>JBCFYV010003839.1:0-25842 GCA_039000515.1 Timema cristinae
TTTAAAAAATTTTTAAAGGGTTTTCCAACCCCCCTTTTTTTTTCACACCAATCGATTTAAATTTAATTTTGGGGCTTTTCTTTCAAGCCTCCTTTTCCCTTTTTTTTTTGGGTTTCCCCCATTTTAGCCCCAGAGAAACAAAAATGCCATAGGTGTTCAACCTAAATTTTTTTGTTCCAACAAAACCAAAAACACCACATTTTTTTTTTAAAAACCAATCCAATTATGATTGAGGTGACATATCATCAGTAATTGCCATGCGTAACTCTCAAAAAATTTTTTTTGGGTTTTTGGGTGTTTTAATTTGACTTTGACCTAAGGTTTTTTTTTATTAAATTCAAAGGGACATCTTTTTACTCCAATTTATTTGAAAAGAAAAACCCCATTAATAAATCCCCCTTGGTCCTTTTAAACTTTTCCCCAAAACACAGAGTTTGTTTTAATTTCTGCACATATGAGCTTTTTCCCATCGGCCCCAAAACTAAAAAATATGACCCCCTTTTAATAAATTTTTTTGAGGGTGATTTGATCATCAAACTTAAAAATAGTGCAAATAGCAAAAATTTTTAAGCTTCTTGAAATTGACACCCGCAAAATTTGCTTTTTTTAAATTCACGGGAAAATTTTTTTTTTTAAAATGGATTAGCGAATCTACATCATGTATGGGGGAAAACACACAAACTCTAAATTTGCAAAAAGCGGAAAAACCCCCTTTTTGTCCAATTTAAAAAAAACAAGACAATACACACACTTTTTAAAATTTTAAAACTGTATCATCTTGTTGTTTTACTAAAATGCAAAAAGTTTGCCCAAAAAGGGAACAAACCCCTTGCTGGGCGCCAGTGAATAATATTTTCAAGATCCATTATACCCCCTAAATGCAAAAAATCTCATAGATGCTTTTTAAATTTTTACCCCAAAAGGGTTTTTAAAACCTTTATTTGTCTTGGGAAAGCCTTGTAAAATCGCCCTTTTTAAAAATGGGGGGAGCCGGAAAGCGTACCCAACCATCACCAATTTTTTCTAAAACATTTGTAATTTATTAAAAAACCGGGGTTTTTTCTTCTTGAATAAAATTTTTGGTTGGGGAAATTTTTGTCTGAGCATGACATTGTTTAGTGAACTATATTGAAGAATTTTTTCAGTACCATATAAAAAAAAAAATTTTCACCCAAAGGAAATTTTTTTTTTTCCCTTTTCCCCCCTTTTTTTTGAAATGAAAGCAAAGAGGGGGACTTACTTAAAGAACTTTCCTCAAGGACGCTTGAGGATTGTTTGCTTTTTATTTTCTGGCATATCCGTTTATTACCCGAGAATGATTTCCACAACGATGGTCATGCTCAATATCCTTTATTTTTGTATTTTCACAAAACCCAACATGCTAAGATTTAATACATATATAAAAAAATTTTTTCCCCCAAAAAGGGGGTTTTTAAAAATACCATATAAAAAGAAAAATATATTTTTCTTTGAGTTTTTAATACAAAATTCTTTATTTGAAAAAAAAAATCCAGGCCTTTTGGGGGAAAAATTTTTTTTTTTGGTGATTTGTGTTTAAAAATTTTTTGTCGATGTTTTTTTGGGGTGATCCAATTTTTTTAAAAAAAATTTGAAGTGCCCCAAAAAAAAAATTTTGGGCCCCCCATCCCATTAATAATTATGAACAAGTCTTTTATCAATTTTGGATATTAATATTTCAAAAAAAAAAAATAAAATTTACATGAAAAACCCGAACTTTTAAAAAACCCATGTAAACCAAAGGATATTAATTTTAAACCCTAAAAAAAACGTTAAAATTTTGGGTTTTTTTTTTAACCCCAAAATTTTTTTCCAAATGAAAAGTTTAAATTTTAAAAATATATCAAAAAACCCTTTAAAATGCTATTTTTCTTTAATAAAAAATTTTTTTAAACCCAAGAAAAAATTTTAAAAATTTACTAAAAGGGGGAAAAAACAACAAAGGAAAAATTTTCATAAGAATATTTAAGTAACCTTTTTTTCCTTGCAAAAAATTTTGTCAGGGAATCCCCTTTATTTTAAAAAAAAAAAAAATTTAAAAAAACAATAACGTACTAAAGGAAAAGAAACCAAAATTTTTTAAATTTTAAAGTTCAATTATAACATTCTTTTTCAAGTAAAAAAAAAAAAAAAGGAAAATACCGTAAGCAGAAATTTTTAAAAAAAAACCCCATACTTTATCCCAAAACCCCTTTTTTAAAAGGTGAATTGGAGCGAACAATAAAATTTTTAAAATACGGGGGTTTTTTTTTCTACCTTACAAATTTTACCAACGGGGTACCCCCCTCACTCTTTCCCGCCACCTGAATTTTCTAATGCAACCAAAAGGAAGTGATAGCCCCTTTTTTCTTTTTCAAAACCCCAAAAAAATTTTTTGGGGCCCCTGGGGCCCCGGGGCCCCCCCTCCCCCCCTACCATCAACCTAAAGCTTTTTTCTGTACCCCCTTTTCATTTTTAATAAACTTCAAAACCCTTTTCTCATAATTTTAAGGTACAAAATTTTCTCATCCCTAAAAGAATTCCCCCCTTTATCCATAACCATTATTGGGGAAAAATTCATTTATCATTTAAAATTCTCTTTTATCATTTTTTTTTTCAAATCCGCCCCTTTTTTTCACCCTATTTTAAAAATTTCAAAAATTTACCCCCCCTATCAGATCTTCCCCTTTTCCAAAAAAGGGAATCTCTTTCTCATTTATCTTCCCTTTAGTAGAAAAATTTTTCTATTCTTTTGTTTCTCCACGCTGAAAACCCCCTTCCCAATCTTCTTTTTTATCTTTTTTTCCAAATCCTTTAGATTCTTCAAAAACGCTTTGAAAATTCAAGTGATTTTACCACCCTTTTCCTTCTCCAAAAACCCGACCACATCAGCATTTACCCACTAACAATTTCCAGTACTTTTTTAAATTTTCACTTTTTGTCTGATTGGCAAAGGGGTTTTTAACAACATTGTCCCATTTTGTTCCTAACACAGTTTTAAAACCCCCCAAAATTTTTTTGAAAATTTCCATGGCCATTCTGTGGGGGTTAGCATAATGATTTTAATCATTTCTACTTTTATACTCTCATTTAAAAAAGGGGGAAAAACTAAAAAATTCCTTCCTTTGATTAAACCCCCCCTTTTTTTTACTTTTTTTTAAAAAACTTCTCTTTAGCACCTATCTTTTAAACAGATTTCTTAAAACCCCCTTTTCGTACCCAAATGTCCCGGATGACTCCTCCAGAAACCACAACGCATCATCTAATACTGCCTGTATGCTTTTAAAACCAAAAAAAGGCCTTTCTCCCCCCCTTTTATACATTAAGTGGCTACAATTTTATGGTTTTTTCAGAATAAAAAGGGGTAAAATGAAATTTTTAAATTTTCCAAATTTTTTGGGGGGAAAGAGACAACGTTTTTAAAAAAAAACGAACCCAAAAACACTCAGCAGGTTAAAAATTTTTAATTTTTTAAACCCCGAAAAAGAAATTTTTTCTTGCCCATATGCCCCGGAGCAATAATAACAATAATTTTAAAAATGTAAATGGATTGTACTAAAAATTTTTGTATTCGAAAAATGTATACTTTTGAATAAAAATTTTTTTATAATGTTTTTTTTTTACAAAAAAACTTTTTTTTTAACATATAATCTTTAATTAAAAAAATTTAAAAAATTTAGAAAATGGCATGGAAACAAACCCAAGGGGGGGTAGAATTTTGAAATATTTGAAAACAAAAAGATAAAGGTCATTTAATATTATGATCGTTTTCCCCCAAATTTTCCTTTCATGTAAGTTTTTAATTATTTGAAAGGTTTTGACTTCTTCTTTTTTTAAAATCATTACTTTGTTTTGGAAAGAAAAAATTTTTGAAAATTTAAAAAAAATTCGACCTTCCCATTAGATGAATTTTTCATTTAAATTTTCCCTCTGATCCCAAAAATTTTTTAATCTTTTAAATTCGTTCCCCCCCGCGTGTCTTTTTTAAAATTGGGGCCCAAAACCCCCAAAATTTTGACGAATTTTATAAAATTTGATTTTTTGGCGTTGGGGGGTATTACCAAAAACCCCATCTTTTTATTTTAAATCCCCCCTTTTTAAATTTTGGGTTTTTTTATTAAAATATTTTTTTTTAAAATTTTTTAAAAATTATTTGTCAAAAAAATTTCCCAAAAAAATTTTAAATGTCTGCAGTGTTTTTTGATTTGAAAAAAAATACTGTTTCCCTTTTTTTTAAAGGGGAGAAAATTTGTTAAGGATATTTTCAAACCATATTTAAAAAAAGTGAATTTTCCCCCCAAAATTTTTGCTATTTTTTTTTAAAAAATGTATATGAAATAACAAGAAGGGTTTTCCCATGATAAACAACATGTTTTTCTTTTTTTTTTAAAAGAAAAAGGGTTCTGTAGGCATAGTTTTTTTGCTTTATTCAAATTATTTTGAAAAGGGTTTTTTTTTTTTTATTTTTTGGGGATATCTGGGCATGTTGAAACATAAAAAAAAGAAACCCTTTTAAAAGGGGGGAGAATTTTATTTTGGACAGTTCTTTCCTTATTTTTATTTCATATTTGTTCGTAAAATATATTTATTTATTTACTTCCCCAAAACCCTTTTTTTATTTTTTTTCTTTTTCAACGATTCCGAACGAAAAACCCTCATTTTTCCCCACCTTCTTTTACTTTTTCCAAATCTTCCCCTTTTTGTTATTTGTTTACTGTTTGAATATTTATTCTGACTATCCACTATTCATACCGATTCGTTCTTTTTGATATTTTGACTCAAATTTCCAAATTTTTTTACTAAAAATATTTTTGCTTGTTTTTCGCAATTTTTCCTTTTTTTTAAAAAATTTCCCACTCATTTAAAAAAAAGTTGTTCCGTAGGAATTGGGTTTTTTAAAACCCTTTTTTTCCCCAGCAAAATCATTATATAGTAGAAAAAGGTAAGAAAAAAACCCCTTTAAAAAGGAAATAATTCCCTTTCAGTAAAAGGATATATTGACTCATAAAATTTTAAATTTTGTATTTCAAAAACTAGACGTAGAGGGGAACTGGGGTGAGAGGGGATGGACTGTTTAAATTTGGAGGAAAAAGGGGAGGTTTTTAAAAGTTTTTGAATATGAAAATATGTGGGGGAAGGGGCCCCAAAAAAAAAATGGAAAAAAAGTCAAACAACAATAAGACAGAGTAGAAAGATACGGGGGGGATGGGGGATTTTAAATAAACAAAAACCGGGGCCCCAGTCCCGGAAACATTTCCCCTTTGAGGGTGATGTATATTGTTTCTTTTACCTTTTTTTATTTTTTTTTGTTTTTATTTTTCTATTCTAAAAAATTCTTCTTAAAATTTCCCAACTCAGTCTAATTTATAAAAAAAATTTTTTTTACAATATATATACATACATATATTTAAAATATATAAAAACACATACATACATAGCCCAAAACCCAAAATTTTTTTCAAATCATTCCCTTTTAAATATTTGACTCATTTTTTTTAAATTTTGCCCATTCATATCTAAATTTTGACCGTTTCCCCCTGTAATATTTTTTTCCTTATTTTTCTGATTTTTTCCCTTTTTTATTTTTGAATTTTAACTTATTTATTTTTGGACTATTTTTTTTAGTCTGTGTATTTCCTTTTATTTGATAGCCTTTTTTAAATTGTAATTTTATTTTTTTTTTTTTTTTAAATTTTTTTTAAATTTCTTTTTTTAAAAATAAAAAAAAATTTTTTTTATTCTGAATTGTTTCAAAAACTTTTTTCTCAATATTTTTTTGCTCAATCTTCGCTTTTATCGCGCCTTGTTATAATTATGTATCCCCAAAATTTCCATACTATTTTTTTCCCCACAAGTTTTTTATTTTTTTTTTTCCCCCCAAAGAATCTATTTTTTTTATTATTCCCTTTAAAATTTAAATTTAATTTTTTTTTTCTGACTTAAAATCCTAAACTATTCCGAAAAATTTTTAAAAAACCCCACTAAATTTTTTTTTTCCAAAATAAATCCTCACTCTTTATTGGGGCTTGTCTTTTTTTTTTAATTCCAATTTTCACATCAAATTTTTTTTTTACTACTTTTTTTTTGGGTTTTTAAAATTTAAAAATTTTTAAGGGTTTAAGTTTTTAAAATTTTTAAAAATATTTTCCCAAAAAATTTTCCCCCTGATCTGAGTTATCCGTATTACTTCCCAATTTTTTTTTTCCTAAAAATTTCTTATTTATTTTTTTTAAAGATTCCCCGATCCCCAATTTTTACGATCCCCCCCAAACAAGGGTCGTAGAAAGGGGGAAAAGGGGTGTGGGGGGCATGTTTTAAATTTAATTTTTTTCCCTGGACGTTGTTTCGTAAAGATAATGGTTTAATTTCCCCATTAGTAAATCCTTTTTTGGGAAGGGTTTGGTTTGAATAAAAAGGGCACGTCTGCATATTTTAAAATTGGGTCCCAAAAAATTTGGGGGGTGACAAAACTCAACTAACCTCATCAGGCCCTATCCAGGGGAACCCCTGATCCCCTTTTCCCCCCTTTTTTGCATAGGAGCTAAAGGGGGGTCCTTTTTTAAAAAAAAAATTTAAAAACCCAAAAAAAAACCCCAGAAGAACCTTCCCAAATTTGTGTCTCTCCACCCCTTTTGGGGAATGGATTTCTAGAAGATGGGGGGGGGTTCCCGGGGGAGGGGGATGTTTTTTCCCCGGGAGGGGGCTGACTCACGGGGGGGGGCTGATCCCGAGGGGCTGACTCCCTGAAGGTGACTGACTCACGGGGGTGGCTGATTTCCCTGGGGGGGCTGCCCCCCTTTAAGGGGTGACTGACCACTGGAGTGGCTGACTCACTGGGGGGGCCCCCCCCTGGAGGGGCTGACCCCCTAAAGGGGGGCACCCCCCTTTTGGGATTGACTTCCCAAATTTTGCCTATTTTAAAAAACCCCAACACGTTTTTTTTAAAAAGTAACGATCTTCTCATCAATACAGATTTTTCTTCATTCGAGCACAGTTTTAGATCAACATCATGGACTTGGATGCATTTTTAAAAAGGAAAACCTTTTTGACCTGAGGGGGTGGTGGACTGGACGACTTACAATACCCCCAAAAAAGGGGGACTGTTTCCCTTGATGACAAAATTTGGGGGTTAAAAAAAGAAGGGCATGGTGGCTTGATCCGAATGGCTAAAATTACTGACCTATACTTACCATTCTTTTGGTTTTTCCCGGGGTTCTCTTGTACACTGCGGGGGTCGTCGTTTTCCCCCCTTTAAAAAAATTTTTATAAAAAAACGGGTTTTTTTGACGATGGCAGCCCATCGTTGGGCATAAAAGGGGTTAGGGGTGCCCCCTTGTTGCTACCCACAAATGCAAAATAAAACCCCCCAAAAAACAATATTATATTGAGAGGAAAACTATTTCTTTTAAAATATAAAAATGCTTGCTCTTCTAAAGACAAATTCTATGAAAGGGTAACAGTTGGATAGATAAGAAAAAGTTTTCATTTGTTTTCTCTTTGGAATTTTTGGGGGTTTTTTTATTTGCCCCCTTCTATGAAAAGGGGGGGTCTGTCAACTTTTCTTTCCTCTCTCTGAGAAATGCTGCACCTGTGCATGGGTTTAAAGTAAAATATTTCCCGGGCGGTGGTGCATTGATTGTACTATGTAAATTAAGAAGGTAAGCTGAAAACGTTTTTACCCCCCCCCCCGGGGGAAAAAAAAGAGTTACCTTTTTAAAAAAAATTTTTGTCCAAAAATTTTCCCGAATGGGGGAAAGGTTTTACGTGCCCTTTTTAAAACCAAAAAACTGGGGGGAAAGTGTCCCCAAAATTTTTCAAAAACTTACCCTTTAAAAATTTCTTTCAATAACAATTGATCCAAAAAAAAATTTACTAAAAAATAATTAATAATTAAAACTTTTTTTAAATTTTTTTTTTAAAAAAAAAATAACAGTGTTAAAAAATAGCATCTTAAAACTCCCTATATTTATCTTTTTGCTTTAATAAAAAAACTATCTAACACCAACCCATGGGTTTTTTTAAAAAAAAAGGGGCACCCAAAAAACTGGAGACAAAGCACATCTTTTAAAAGTATTGAAGGTCATTGATTTCCCCCCCACTGAACAAACTGGAAAATACTCCTTTTAGAAACTGAAAGTCATTCGAATTCCCTTCCAGGAAACCCCTGCGTAGCTGAGAAGCATTCAAATTCCTATTCAAAATGAGACAATACTCCCCCTTTAGAGCTAGAACACTTTAAAAAATTTTCCCTTTCCCAAAGAGAAAATTTCCCCTTTGGGAAACAGAAAACTCATTAAAATTCTTTAGAAAGAAACAATCCTACCTGTAACGGTAATCCCCCCCCCATCATTTCCTAGCACTGAAAGCCGGGTCACGATCAATTTTAAAATTAACTAACGTAACGTTCATTTAAAATTTTAATTTAAATTATGTTTTTCACGATTAATTTAAAGTAAAAATTCGGGGGCCCAAAAATTTGCTTTTTCGAGTATGATCGTGGTTTTGTAATATTTTTTGAGTGATAATCTTGGGGGTGTTTTTCATTTTAAACTGATATTAAATATTTTTTTTACTTTTTTTTGAAAAATTTTTTTTTTCCTTTTTTTTAGTTTTTATTTTTTTTTCAAAGGGCTTATACTAAACTTATGCTGAAGCGAAAAAATTGGGGCATAAACCAACAAATGAATTACTAAATAACCCTGTTGAGTAAAATTGCATAATATTTGGGTTTTGGGGGGACAGTATACCCTTTTAAGTAACTTTTTTTTTAAATAAAAGGACTCCCGGGGGTATCTTACTTAATTTTCTGCATTTGGTCACTTCCTTTAAACAAAAATCCTTTTCTTAATTTTCGCTAAGTTTTTAAATTTAAAAAATTTAAAAATTTAAAAAGACGTGAGACAAACCCCATTGTGAAAAAGGGAAAAAAAACCCCGTCGAGTTTTCCCCCCCATGAGACAAGATAAAAGAAAAGAAGAAATTTAAAAATAAATACCATTTTTTTTACTTCGTACTTACCGAGGTTTTAAATTAGGGATACCCTCTGCCAGCCCTCCCCCCGGGCACCCAAAAGCCCCCCGGCCCCGGGGTGCCCTCTGAAACAAAACCCCAAAAAATCCCCCAGTCATTTTCTTTTTTAAATTTTTTAAATAAAATTTTTTTTCTTTCAGGGACAAAAAAAAAAATAACTCTTTTTGGTTCCCCCCCCCCCTTTTTTTAAAAAGGGGGCCAAAAAAAAAAAACAACCCCCCAACCCCCCCAAACCAAAAAACAAAAAAGGGAAAAAAAAAAAAAAAAAAATTTTTTTTTAAAAAAAAAAAAAAAAAAAAAAAAAAAAAAAAAAAAAAAAAAAAAAAAAAAAAAATTTTTTTAAAAAATTTGTTTTTTTTAAAATTTAAAAATTTAAAATTTTTTTTTTAAAATTCTTAAATTTTTTTAAAAATAAAATTTAAAAATCCTTTATTTGAACCCTTCTTGTTAAAAATTTTTTTGAAATTTAAAATTTTTTTTTTTTAAAAAACCAATTTTAAAAAACCCCTAAAAAAAAAAAAATTTAAAATTTTTTAAAAATTTTTTTAAAATTAAAAACCCAAAAAAAAAACCCAAATTTAACCCAAAAGGGGTTTTTTATAAAAATATTAAAATTTGTTTTTTTAAAAAAAAATAAAAAAAAAAAAATTATTTTTTTTTTGTTTTGTTAAAAAAAAAAAGTTTTGTTTTTAAAATTAAAACAAGTTTTTTTTTTTTTTTAAAAAAAAGTTTTTTAAACCCAATTAAATTTTTTTTTTAAATTTTTTTGCCCCGTTTTTTTTTTCTTTAAGAATTTTAAAAAAATTTAAAAAAAATTTTGGGTTTTGTTTTTAAAAAATTTAAAAATTTTCAATAAAGCCAGTACAGAGACGTTAAAAATACTTATGTTTTCCATGACGATTAATAAAATAAGTTTTTTTTTTTTTCAAACTCATTCCAAGAATTAATTTTTCTGATTTTTTCTTTTTTTTAGAAAAAACAGAAAAATTTTTTTTTTAATTCGCCTGAAAACAATTTTACCAAATTGTTTTTAAAAAATTTTTTTAAAGGGGTTTTGTGATAGTACGAAATGCCCCCCTATTTTAAAAAACTTTTTAAAATTTTTAAGTTTTTTCCACGGTAGATGGATAAAATTCCAAAAAAAAACTTTTTTAAAAATTTTTTAAAACCTTTAAAATTCTCTATATTTATTTTATTTTTTTTACACTTAATTCTTATATTGGGGGTTGCATTTTAACTGGTATTTTTCCCCCAAAATTATTACATCCAAAACTCCCCTCCATAATTTACCAAATCAAAAAAAACTTTTTTTAAAATTTTTAAAATTTTTTTTTTTAAAATTTTAAAAAAGAAAATTTTTGAAATTATTTTTTGTTTTTAAGTACTTTATTTAAAAATTTAAAAAAAATTCTTTAGGTTTTTCATTTTAAAGGTAAAAAACGTTTCTCTCGCTGTTGAAACTACGACCAAAGGAACAACACTTAGGGGCTTATAGGTAATACAAAAAACTTTCTTTTTTTATAATTTTTTTAAATTTCCCATCTCACAAAAAAAAAAGGCTTCCAAAAAAAAAAATTTAAAAGGATAAAAAAAAAAAACCTTTCCCCCAAACTACAAAATCAAGATTCTAAATAAGGGCTGGCTACTCCCTATTCCGGGGGGGAAAAACATTAAAGCCAAATGGCGTTAGTGCTTTGGGGGGGTTGGGGCATAAATTTAAAATTTTTTAAAAAAAATTTGGGAAACCCCCAAAATTTTTCATTTTTTAAAAGACAGAAATTTATTCCATCCCAAAAGTGATAATAGTGAATAAAAAAACAGCTCACAACAAATAAAAAAAGAAAAAATTACAATTTTAAAACTTTGCTCTCGATTTAAGATAATTTAAATTTGATATATGTATTATAAATCACATAGAATTTTTTGTTTGGTATTTTAAAACATATAACCATAGTTTTTTAAAAATTTTTTTAAAACATGTATTGCTGTAAAAAAGGGGCAACATCAATCAGTCTTACCATATGGCGAAGGATTTTTGATTTAAACCCTCCTAATAAGTACATTTAGGGCAATTTTTTAAAACGAAAATTATCTTTCCCCTTTTTAAAAGGGGGGAAAAGGGTTGCAAGAATTAAATAAGCAAACGTGAAAAGGGGTGATTTTTTAGTGGGTTTTAAAAAAAAATTTAAAATACCCCGAAAATGTATGGCTTAATTTTTTATCAAAAAGGGTTTCATTTTTGAGAATATCGAGCAAAAAAAAAAGCAAATCACCTTTCACCTTATCGTTTTTGTTATTTTCAAAAACCAAAAAATTTCAATTCATTTTAAATTTTTCCAAAAATGGGGATATAAAAATGTAATTTGATACTTCCGTCTTTTAAAAAGGTCCCAGGTTTTTTTTTCCCATTTAATTTTTTTTTCAAATAAAAAATTGACTTAACCAGAGACAAAATTTTTTATAAAAACTATCATCCCCCAAAAAAAGTTTAATTACATTAAAAAATAATATTACTTCAGTAACATTTGTTTTTTTTCACCCCAAGGGTTTTTCAACATAATTTTTAAAAAGCGGGGTAGAAGTGAGTAGTTTTTAGTCCTCTTTGAATAAAATTTAAAAATTTTTTTTTCAAGTGCCATTTAAAAAAAACTAAAAAAATAATTTCTTTTTAAAAAAAAATTTATGAAAAACCCCCCTCCCTGCGTATTGGCTAAAGGCTAGTCATTTGAGTCGACCGCCAAATGACGGAGATCGAAGTTCGAATCTCGAATTGGGGGGAAAAAGGGGGGGTTTTTCCCAAATTTTTTTTTCCCCCCCTCCCCCCAAAGCAGGTTTTACTTCCTTTTTGAAAAATTCCAAAGTCCAATCCCCTAGCGTTTAGTACTTTTTGCTTTAAAAACCCCCCAGGCAGAAGACCGGGGGTAAAAAATAAATAAACATCAATATTCCAAAATTTTGAAAGCAAATAACCCAAAAAAATTTTTAAAAATCGATTCTCTATATTTTTTTAGTGTTTGATACAAAAAAACTAAAAATTTTTTTTTTAAAAAAGTGAAATATTTATGAGTAAGGTTTTTTTAAAAAACTCCCCCCCAATTTTTTTTAAACCTTTTTTAAAATTTCATTGAAAAAAATTTTTTTTTTTTCCCCTTCTACAAAAACCCGTCAAAAAAAACAATCAGCGCTGCGAAAAAATTTTAATCATTTTTTTTTAATAAACACCGCACATTCCCCAAAAAAGGCTATCCAAAAATTAAAGGAAAAAAAAAAAAAAATATTGGGGAAACCCTGAGTTTTTATCGAAAAAAAATCAAACCCTTTAGTAATAAATCTCTCATTTTTTTTTTAAAAAACAAATTTCACTGATTATATTCATTTTAGGTTGACGTTTTTAATACATCATGGGAACAGAGATTCCCCCAAAAATTCCCCCCAAAGGGGAACAAGCTGCCACCACTAAGCATGTGATTTACTGACTTTCCAACGTACGTGTAAAATTAAAAATTTGGGGCCCCTTCCTTTAAAAACAACTTTTTTTCTTTACGGAAAAAATTTTTTTGTGGGGCTTTAAATACCTTTGTTAAAAGAGTAGGAATTTTGGGGGATCTTTTTTTCCCCCCTTTTGGGATTTAAAAGAAAATGGGGGATTTCAACATCGTTTGCTAATTTTTATTAAATTTTTTTGTATTATTATTTTTAAAAAAAAAAAATTGCTTAAAAGAGTAAAAAAAATTCCAACACTTTTAAGTATTTTAAGCTAAAATTAAGACTTTTCCAAAAAATATAAAAAATAAAAAAATTTTAAAAAAAAAATTTTTTCACGCATTTTTTCTTTAAAAACCCAAAATTATTAAGTTTAACATTATTAAAAAATTTTATGTGCAAAAAAACAAAAAATTTTAAATATTTTTTTAAATTTTTGGGAAAAAGTAAACAACTAGGGCATTAACTGCATATTTTTAAAAAAACGAATTTTTATTTTTTCTAAAACTAATTTTTTTTGGGGCTTGTTATTGAAAAAAGGTTTTTTTTTGGGGGCCCCAAAAAAAATTTTTTTGGCGTCTTTGTGTGATTTTTTTTAACGGTTTATCTTTCCAGTCGTTTTTTTGGTCCTTTTTTTTATCTTGAATCCTTTCAAAATTCTTTTTTGGGGGCTGGACTGCGTTCAGAGCCCTACCCCTGAAAATTTCCCTAGACCAAATAATGACCCCCACACCAAACCATATGCCCCTTAAAAACATGTTTTAGCAGTTGTCACTTCTGACAGTCACTTTGGGGCTATACCATATGACAAGTTTTATTTATTTTCTATGTATTTTGACCTTGATTTTTTGAGGGCCCAGGATTAATTTTTTAAATTTTTTCAAGAAAAAAAAATTTAAAAAAAAAATTTACATTAAACCCCCTTTTAAAGTTTTTTTTTAAATTTAATAAATAGTTTTTAAAAAAAAAACAAAAAAATTTTTTTTTAAAAAATTAATTAAAAACATTAAAATGTAAAAAAAACTGAATCTTTTAATACAGATAAAAAAAAAAAAAGTCATAAACCTTTTTAACAATATTAAAAAAAGGGGGGCCCTTTGGGTTTTCTGGGGGTTTAAAATGTCAGCTTCTGTCGGGGGCCGGGTTCATTCTCGATGGGGGACGAATTTATCAAATTTCCCAAAACCCCTTTCCCCCCCCTCTGAAAAAAGTGCATTAAAATTTTCACTTTGAATTTGTGGAATGCCCCTCCCCCCTTTTTAGGGACCCATGTTAAACTGTAAATCCCCATTTTTTCTCACAATCACCCTACCATTACAGATTCGTAATGCGTACAACCCGAACGTTTAGTAAAAGCGCTGCCTAAATATAAAAATAAAAATTTTTAAGTAAAAAAAAAATTATAAAGTATTTTTAATAAGCATTTTTAATAAACTTGGAACTTAATAAAAAAAAAGAATAGCATAACCAAAAATTACTTCAATTTTAAAGAATTAATATTTTTAAATTGGTTTTAAAAAATTAAAATGACTTTTAATATTCAAAAATTGATTTAAATTTTTCTTTTTTTGATCTACAAAATGTATATTAAAAATTTTTTTTTAAAAAGATAAAAAAAAAAACAACTGAATTAACACATGGGGTTTTCAAAGCTAAAAAACATATTTAAACAAAATTTCCCCAAAAACTCTGTATTTTAAAAAATTTTAAAATTTTTTTTAGTAAATTTTTTTATTTGGAACTTCCCTTTGGTTGTACAGGGGGGGTTTTCCCTCCTAGGGTACTCGAACTAAAAAAAGCTTTTTTAAACCTTTTTAGTTTTTTTTTAATTTATTTCAAAGTCCCTTTTTTAAAAACTTTTGGTCCATATCTTTTTTTTTTTCTCCCTTTTAAAAATTTTTTAAAATTTAAAAAACCTCAAGCTAAGCATAATTACCTGGAGGGTTATTCAAACTCATTTCAATTAAAGGGGAAACCCGCGGTTGCAGACGACGGATCAAATACCTTGGGTGGTTCCACTGCGTTTTTTCCCGGGCAAAAAAGTGAGGCCAACGCGCAAAGTCCCTCCCCCAAAACCTAGCGTTTAGATCTTTTTGCACAGGGGACATGGGGGGTTTACACTGGGGGGGTAAAATTTTTTTTATGTTTTCTTCCTTCCCCCCCCCTTTTTTTTTTCTTCATGTATGCTCACTATTTGTTGAGCTCGCACCTCAAATATATTTGACTCTTTTTCATTAATTTAAAAAAAATCCTTTATTTCTATTTTTTTTTTTTGGGGAAAAAAAAATTTATTTTCAAATAAATTTTAAAATTTTTTTTTAAAAAAATTTATTTTTATTTTTCATGTAATTTTTAAAAAAATTTTTTTAAACCCCCCGAACACATTACCAAAATTTGCCTCATTGTTTTACCCTCTTAACATATTTTTTATTGTTTTTTTTATTAAAAAAAAAATTTTTGGGTTTTATAGAAATTTGGGGGCCCCTTTTTTTTTATTTTTTCGTTTTTCAAATTCATTTTGTATTATTTTTTTTTGATGTTTTCTCCTTTGTTAATTTTTTTTAATTAGTTTAATTTTTTAATTGTTTATTTTAAATTTTTGGGTTTTTTTTATTTGAAAAAATTTAAAATTTTTATTTTTTTGACATGGGGAATTTTTTTAAATTTGCGTATCTCTCTCACTTGGGGGGGTTTTTTTACGTTTTAAAAAAAAAAAAATGCTTTTCGGGCCACAAAATTTTTTGGGACAGGGGGGGCCGGGGGTTCCATGATAAATCCTGGCTTGCATTTTTTTCCCCCTTTTCCCAAAATGGACAAATTATAATCTATTTTTTTTTATTATATTTTTTTTAAAAAAAATATGATACAGTTTTTTAAATTTAAAAAATGATTATTGAATCTTGCTCATAAAAAATACACCATACATAGGGGTGGGGTTTTTTTTTTTTTTTTATATTTTTTAATATAAAAACAAAACCCCAAAAAATATGGTTACATGAATTAAAATAAAATGGTAAAATTAATCTCATAGTTAATTACTATATTAAGGAAAAATTTTTTTAAAAATAATTAAAACAGTTAAAATTTTTTTTTTTTTAACCACCCCCAAAAAAAAAATAATCTCTTGGTAAAAAAGACATTTTTTAATTAAAATTTATGAAATTTTAGTAACGCTCGATAACTCAACTAAAGGGTCGGGGGTCTGTTCGAGTTAAAAAAATCCGCTTACAGGAAATAAATTGTGCCTAAAAAAAATTAAAAATTTATTTTTTAAAGTAATATACTTTAATGGAGAGGTAAACATACAATCAGATAAGAACATACAAAATAAAACAGGGGGTTTTTAAATGGGGAAGGTTAAATTACAAAACCTATAGTCTATGGCAAATTATCTTATACTAAAAACCCTTTTTAGTAGCCCTACCTATACACAAGCATGGGGTGAAGGTTTTTCCTTGTGATGATATTTTGCTTAAAAACCGGGTTTAAAAAACTGTCAATATTCTTCTGTGAAATTTTTGGGTTGCTTCTTAGAATTTTGAAATTTTTGACCGCTGCACGCTTGTCATCTGGCCGAACCCCCCCCCAAGAGAAGTAAAACGCGGTGTAATAATAAAAAAAATTTTACGATTGATTTTCTTTTGTTAATATTTTGTTCATGCCAAAAAATAAACATAGATGGTGATTTTTTTTGGGGTTTTTTTTTTATTTAAAATGTACACTTATTTTTATTTAAAAATATTTTACTTTTTTGAAAAAATTGTAATTTTTAAATTTTTAAAAAAATAATTATTTTAAAATTTTTTGTTTTTTAAATTATATTTCCTTAAACATTATTTAAATTGATGTGTTATTTATTTTTTTCTGAAAGGGTTTTAAAAAACATATTTGCCAACCTTAAACCTTGAACAGTTTTTATTAAAAAAACTAAATTGACCCAATTAAAATTTTGTAAAAACCAAATTTTTTTAAATTCATTTGGTCTTAAAAATTTTTTAAAAAAAATGTTAAAGGGAAAATGGATTAGCAGAACAACTAATTTTAAAAATAAAATCAAAATAATAGTAAAAATAGTAGTGCTACGCAATTAAATACCTATGAGCCACCGAGACCCCTATTTAATACAACAAAAGTGCTCACAAAATTTTCTAATAGTACAAAAAAGCGGAAAAATCCAACAAAATTTAACATAGACTTAACTCTTTCGTGTTACCCCGATCAGGGAGGGGGCAGGGGGGGTTTTACCAAAATACCCACTTCCCCCCGTTAAAGTTTTATAAAAAAAAAAATAATGTTTCCCTTCCATCCGCAAATGTGCCACTGAAAAAAAAAAACATTTGCCAACAAATACATTTTCCCCATCAATTAAAATGGCTTTAAAATTTTTTAAAATATTAAAATTTTAAACAATTATTTTTTTTACTTGATTTTTAAAAAAAGTTATATTTTTTATGGGATTTTTAAAATTTTAACAGTAGTATTTAAGTTTTTTCTTTTAAAATGTGTTTCAAAATTTTCCCCTGTTGGTTTAAACTTGTCTTCAAATTTTTGCTGTTATTTTTTTCAAGTTTTTAAACTTTCTTTTATTTTAATAAATGATAAATTTAAAATTTAAATTTTTAAATCTTTAAGATTGTGTAGGTATTGATTTTTTATCGTTATTTTAAAAAAATAATCTTTAAAGGGAAATTTAACTAAAAAAACCCCGTCGGGATGTAAGGATTCGAGATGCCATCACGAAAAAGTGCAGAAACGTGTGATCATTAATTTTAAAAAATTGAAAATTTTAAATTTTAATAATGTGAGTTTTTCTTATATTAAATATATGTAATTTGGTACTTTAGTTCCCTTTTCTTTTTTGGCCTGATTTTAAAGAATTTTCATCTCATTCCAAACCCTTAATTTAGGTTTTTTTAAATTCTGAAGACCCAATTTTTCATAATAAAACTAGTTTTAAAATTTAAAAATTCAATACATTTGATAAAGCTAGGGGGAGTTACCCCCAAGCTTCCAATTGGGGGAAAAAAAAATATATTTGGTCTTTTAAACTTGTTTTGCCAACTTGGACGAGCTAAAGTTTAAAAATAATCCCCTACCCCACATTGCCAAATTTTAAAAAAACCAAAAAAATATTTTTTAAAATCTAGGCTTTCAACTTAATCCTATTGAAATCGGGGTTTGGGGTTCATTAAACAAACAAAAATTCTACTTTTCGTTTTTAAAATATAATTATTAACATTAACTTACGAGAATGCTAAAACCAGTTATAGCCCCAAGGATTTTTTAATATTATTTTGGGTTTTAAAATAATTAGTGAATTATCGTTTTAAATATGTTCAAAAGATAGTTTTTATTATAATTACAAACAATAGGGGCCTTTAAATTCTTGCAGTATTTTGAAAACCCTTCAGGAACCTAGGTATTCCCCAACAAATTAACTACATAGGCTATATGTTGTTATCTTTTTTTTAAAGCATCTAATTATATTAACATATAAAAGAATGGGGATAGTATTGTGCAAACCGTGCAGCCCCCGAGGGAGAAATTTTTTAGCTACTTTTCCCCTAGGGGCATGAAAACAAAAAAATTTTTTTTAATTTTTAAAAAAAAACTGGGCTTTCTTACAAATAAAAAACCCCCAGGTTTTAATTGAAGTTTAATGTACCATTCATTCAAAAATATCATCATTTTTTTAAAATTTTTTAAATCTTTAAACTTGTTTTTTCAGAAGATGGTAACAATTGTGTTTTTTTTTCCAGGTGCCCCCTACGATTTGGGGAAAAATCCAAGCTTTTTTTTTTTTTTTTCCCAAAAAACAGAAAAACAGAAAGAATATACAAAAATTTTTTTACAGGTTATTTTTGAGCCTCTCTTCATGAAAACCCTAGTACATTTCCGCCCCAAAAGCACTTTGACCATAGAATCAAAAAATTTTCCAATTTGCAAAACCAAAAAAAAATAGGGGTGTTAAATCGGGGCCATTTTAAAAATTTTGGGGGCATCTTCCTGAAATTTTTTAAAAATAAAAAAAAAAAAATAAAATAAAGTTTTTTATTTTTTTTTTAAAATTTATAAAAAATTAAAAATTTAAAAAAAACTTAAGCAAACAAACCTTTGATTGAAACTCAAAATTTAAATTTCTTAATTTTTTATTTTTTCAATAAATATTACCGGGATCTTCCCCCTCTTCCAAAAAAAATTTTTTTTGGCCCCCATGCCAAATTTTTTGAAAAACGAAAGGCCCCAATAAATTTAAAAAAAAAAACATGTTTTCCCATGCTTTTGAAGAGGGGGAATATTTTTGGGGTTTTTAAAAAAAATTTTTGAATTTGTTTTGGGGTTAAAAAACATTATCACCTTCAGTTTTAAAAAAAAAACTTCCCCAAATATCAAAATTTGGTGGTGAAAAAAATTTTGAGATAATGTTCTTAAAAAAAATAAGAAAAAGGCATTAATTTATGCTCTAAATAAAATGAATTGCAAAATGTGACTGAGAAAAAAAAAATTTTTTTATTACTTTAAAATTAATTTTTTTTTTTTCCGGCGAATAAGTTTGGAATTTCAGATGCAGAAATGGATATACATTTCAAAAAAGAAATTTCCAAGTGAATCTACTGTTTTCCTGGGGCGTTTTTTATTATTTCATGTACGTATTCTTGTAGTAGGGGGGAAGTCACAGGGAAAACTTCTTTTTTTTATTATTTACATAAAAGGCCGAAAATACTCAACATCACTTACTTTTTTTTTATTGAAATGTTTAAAAATGCGTTTTTTACTGACATGTGGTTTTTTCCCCTTTTAAATTAAAGCTATCAATTTCTAATTAAAGTTTCTGTTTCAGTTTGTTTGCCGGGTACGTTATTTTACTTTTAATTTCCCTTTTTACCCACATCGGTAGTTTTTTCAGTCCAAATTTTGGGGGATTTAGTTTAGTTTGCAAATGACAATTGGCCCTGTTTTTAAAACTTCCCCCACCCCCCCCCCTAATAAATTTTTCTGCACTTTCAAGCAGTTTTTAAATTTTTCCCCGCGATCAATTACATTTCCCCCACCCAATTCTGTCCCCGCAGGTCTAACGTGCTCCCCCCCCGTTGCCGCTAAAACTAACACACTAATTCATTTTGACTAGACCCCAGGGGGCAAAGGAATCGGGTTCGACCCCCCAAAGGCACAAAAAGGGGGGTTTTCCCAAAAACCCCTTTACTTTTTCATAAAAAAGTGGTGCACATCCTATAAATTCCCCCTCCCCTTTTCCATACCCATTGTTGTAATTATGCATTTGCATGCCCCAACAGGTATTAAGACCTTGTTTCTTGTAAAAATTTCATAACCTAACAAAGTAAAAAACAGGTGCTAAAAACTTTTAAAAGTTTTTATTTGAATTGACACCCAATTTTTTTTTGAGGACTTTTGGTATTGATGGGGGTGCATATAATTTTTTAAAAAAAAATTAATTTCAAAATTTTAAAAAAAAAAATATAGAAAAAACTGCAATAATGTAAGTTTGACCCCGGGTTTTTTGAGATTTTCTAAAATTTTTTTTTGTTCTGGACCCCCAATAGGCAGGATTTGAGGTTTAAAAAAAAATTTCAATTGAATAATTGATTTTTATTTTTTGTAAGGTTTTGTTTTTAAATCCCTTAATTTTTTGAATCCTAAATTTTCCAAAGGGGGTTTGAGGGTCCAATTTCTAATTACTTTTAAAGTCTCCACACATAATTTAAAAACCAAATTTAAACAATTTTTTTCTTTTTTTTAGTAATATTAATAAAAATTTAAAAATTTTTTAAGAAAAAGTTTGTATATAATTTTTTAAAAAAAAATATTGCTTTTTCCCCAAAAAACTAACTTTTTCCCCAAACGTTTTTAAAGACTCAGTCAAATAAATACTTCTTGCAACCCTCTCAAAAAATGTTTTTTTTTAAAAAAACTAAGGCCACATAAAGGGTTAATGGGGCCATAAGACCGCCCAAACATTTTCAAACACAGGGGGAAATTTTTTTTTAAAAACCCCGTAGCCTTTTTGATTAGTACACCCCAAAATTTGACCAAAAAATAAACACAAGGTGAATTACCCCCTTAAAGGAAGGGCCATTTCCCTCTGAAAATACTCATGCCCTTCAGGTCGGTTAATTGTTTTTTATTTAGTAATAGTACGCACCCAAACATTCGTAAAAAAGGCATTCGAAAGGTATTTAAAGTGGGGGAGGGCCCCCTTGAGTTTTACGAGTCCACCAATATTCAAAGGGAAAAAACAGGAAATTTGATCAGATTTTCAAAAAAAAAAAAAAATTCAAACTTAATTATTGGTGTTATTTTTTCCATTGTTTGTAATATTTTGTTAAATCGACAAATCAAGTAAATTTCACAACATGCAATTCAATTTTTCAGCTTTTTCCCCAAACAATATTGATTTGGGAATATATAAAAGCTCAGAAAAGCTAATGAAAATAAAAAGTTTTTAGTTGTCAATATTTTTATTGCAAGCAAGTCGAAGCGAGGTTTTTTTTAAAAACCAATTTGAAGCTTCGCACCCCCCCAGTTTTTCAAACAATTTGAACTCAATTTTTTTTATATAAAAATCTTAGCAATATTCATTTTTGGGGGAAAAATTGAGCCAAACATAACAAAACAAATTTAAAATTTTTTGGGGAAAATGGCAAGTAACAATTTTAAAAAAAATTTTTTATAGCACAAAAAAAATTTTTTGGGTTTTTTGGGGTTTTAAAATTTTTGAGTCACGGGGTCAAAATTTTTAGAATTTGTTTTAGTTTTGGGTTTTTTCTTAAAAAAAAATTTTTTTTTTTTTTAAGGGTTTTCAAAAACCCTTCGAGTCGGAAGCCGCCCAAATAAAAAAACCCTGTAACCTCCATTCTTCTTGTTGGTTTACTTATTTTTGCTGGTTTCCCTTTTCCCTTTTTTTTCTATTAAGACTGTTTGAAGTTGCTTGTTTTTAAAAATCAAGTTTTTAAAAAATATTCACTTTCATTAAATGTTTGAAACCCAAATTTGGGGCAAAATCTCGTCCCAAATTTTTTTTTGTTTCCATTTTATTTTTTATATATAGGGTTAAAAAAAAATTTCCCTTCCTTTTAAAATTTAAAAACATATGTAAAAAAATTTTATTTTTTTTAAACACCAATTATAGTCCCCGATTTTTATGTATGACAAAATTTTTTTGATAAAAAAAAAATTTTTTTATTCAAAGTTTTGTTTTTTTTTTTTTTTAAATTTACTTTTATTTTTGCCAGTCATTGACATTGTAACCTATTTAACTAAGTATTTTTGGAGAACTCATTTTTTTAATCATAAAGTTTAAACCCCTATTTGAAAAGCTATTATAATTCTTGAATAAAAGTAATTTTTATTTTTTTTTTATTCTGGCCCAATTTTTTATTTTATTTCAAAAAGGGGAAATTTTCACTTTTCATTATTTGGAGTTTTTTTTTTTTAATTGGTTTTTAAAAAATTCCTGGTGACAAGACAATCATTAAACTTCCTAAGTATATATCTTTTTTCAAAAAGGGAATTTAAAAAACTGACCCCTTTTTTCCTACTAAAATTCAAATTTTATAAAAATTTTTGGGGGGGGAAAAATCTCAAGCACTTTTGGGCCCAAATTTTTTTTTAGGAATAGTTAGGATTTCTCCGCTAGTATCTAGTAACAAATCTATTTATAGTTGGCTAACAGGGGCTCTTATATGTGAAATTTAAAAAAAAGCCCGAGATTTCTCGCTCAATTTACTCCTTCCATTTCCCCCTGAGGGGCCCGTTTTGCGGAGACCTTTAAAAAGGAACAACAATCTCAAAAATCTCTGGGAGGGGAGTGAGCAAAATTTTTCTTTTTTGGGGTTGATTGGGGCCCCCCCCCCCCCGCCCCAAAATTTGGGTGTTTTTTGGCCCCAAATTTTGACCTTTTTACCTTATTTTTTTTCCCCCTTTACCCAAATTTCAAAACCCTTTTTTTTTGTCGCCTTTTTTCCGTTTTCCCCCCCAAATTATTTTTCTTGCAAATTTTCCTTATATTTTATGGGTTTTGCTACTGGGGGGGCCCCTTTTTTAAAACCCGCTAAAAAATACCGGGAAAAAAAAAAACGCTAGAAGTTACTAAATAAAATGGGGGTTTTTTTTTTGCCTCCGAATAAAAATAGTTTTAAAATGGGGGTTTTAAGGGACCCCCCCGGGTAAAAATTTTTGGGCCCGGGGAAGAAGGGGGGGGAATTTGGGGGGTTTCCCCCATTTATGAAAAAAAAAGACCCCCCCAAATGAGTATCCTAATTTTTTTCCCCCCAGACCAAAACTAGTGAAAAACTCTAATTTGACTGGATCAGTGGGCGCAAGTGCGGACCGAGCAAGGGGCCCCTTTTTTTTTTTTTTGATTTTTTTTTTTTTTTTACTTTTAAATTTTTTTTTTGCCCCCCTTTTAAAAAATTTTTAATTTTTTTTTTTGGGCCCCCAAAGTCAGGAATACTAATTTTTAATGGTTTTTTTTAAAAAACCTTATGGAATTTAAGTTATAACGACCATACTCTGGGGGGGGGAGGGGAACCCCAAAAATTTTTTTTTTCAAATTAAAAAATTTAGGGTTTTTTAAAAAGCAAAATGTTAAACCCCCCCAATTTTTAATAATTTCCCCCCTTTTCCCTTTAAAAAAAAAAAAAATATTTCCCTTCCGCATTGGCACGGGGGTCTGGTGACTCACTAGCACTAAATGGCGAGCCAGGGGGGTTTCCCCACTCTGGTCGGGAGTGTAGGAAGGGGGGAGCTTCCAATACAAACCGGGGAAAATATTCCTTGCTCAGTTTCAATCCCCCCCCCCGGGAACCCCCAAATTTTTTTTTTTACCCAATTTTTTTTTTTTCAGTCTCAATTTAGTATATTTCATAAGAGTTCTTATTATAAAATAAAAAAATTTAAAAAATTTTTTTTCAAAACTTGGCTAAAACAAATTAAGGACACAAACAAAGTTTAAAAATCCCAAAATCTTGTAAATTAATCAATAAAATGAATTAATGGGTTTGCATCTCCCAATAAGGTTAAATAAATGTAATGAAAATGTTCTAGTTACAACGTTTATGAAAAATATAATAATTTTTATTTTAAGGTTATTTATAAAATCTAAATCTTTTCTTGTTCAATCCCATTACTCCATGTGATAATCAGCCATTAGAATGATGCTGATTTATATTCTTCCGGCATGTATCGGAATAAAAATACCATAATCATGGACAACGTAAAATGAAATTAAAAAACTATAAAGAAAACTTGATACTCAATTTGTACGAAGATCTTATGAAAATTACTATTATATTCATGATTTTGTTAAAGACCATTAATAAACAAACAAACCTACCAACGTCGTGTGCGGGATACAATATATAATTGACAAAAGTCTATTTTAGATTCACTCCTTTTAAACAGTTGTAACAAAGTCTCTAATAAAAATACAATAACTATAACTTGAAGTCTTAGCCTGGTATTTATTTAATCAACACTGGTGAAAGACTCACAAGTAATTTTTATTACACCTCACAGATTTTTTTGGAATAGGCCTACTATAAAAAATTCTAAAACTCGAGGTTTAGCCTAGAGGGCAACACAACACAATCTTGGGGTTAAAAGATTTTATAGTTTGATACACTTAAATTTTCGAATAATGTTAATAGATCACTGAGAAACACTCTCTATTTTATTTTATCACACGCTTTAAGGTTATATTAGATAAATAATTATTCAAAGATCACTAAAAACCTGTTTATTTTCCGAGGATAACACGCTCATACACCGAAATAATATTCACAAAAGAACACACAGATTACTTAGTAGCCGACACTGTATTATTCAAATTTTTAATAAAATTATTAACGGCTAGCATAGACATGCCTATATACAAATCAATAGTACTCAACTATAAAACATTTTGTTCTTCAACTTGTTGACTTACGCACGTGTGTTATTAACTGTATTTATACGATAATTCACTGTTATAATGTATTTAAAAATGGTTAGATTAGGTTATGCGCAATAACCTTTTGGTTGTTTGCTTAGTATTAAAGTTTTCTTTTTGCTGTTTAATTCAAATTTATTATTAAAAGCAAGAGAACGTTAAAAGTGACCTTAAATTCTGAAAACTAATATGGCCACTGGGTAGAAGCTGCCGGTTGTTGACATAGAAAAAAAGAGGACCGTTGCCTGTTAGGCGGCAAAGATATTAATACTCATTGTTTACAACATTTAAAACTTTATATTATTTCACAAACCATATATTTATGTTAAAGATATGCTTGGGAAGCTATAAAAATATTAATAACTGGATATACCATTAAATGTAAAATTTCACGGATCTATTTACCTGTAATTGCCACACTTAAAAGAAAAACTAAAATGAAATTACTAGACTTTTTTCTTAAATTTGTTATTTGGAAAGTAAAATTATACTGTAATCTTTGGCGAAGTATTGTTAAAAGTGATTGATAATATTTTTAGTAATAATAGTAGTAATTAGTAAATAATAATTATTTCCAGTTGTATTGGTTTTGGGGTAGGTATGTCCATTCATGAGTGATGCCTTTAGACCACTCGCCACTGAAGTGGGTATCTGTTATTTAATACGGTGTTTAAAGTTTTAAAACATCTATAGGTTTTACACCCAATTTTCCAGAAATAAATGTATTTGGAATAATTTTTCATTCCTATTGGTAGATTTTTAACTTGAGTATTATCTCCATGGTGTCACCTGCAAACAGTCTATACCAATGAGAGGCTGGCGTATGTTGTTAAAGATAGTTCCAACATTTCAGGTTTGATGGTGTCATGTGGTCAGCACAACGAACCCTTCGGCCTTCTATCTTAGTTTTCTAGACTGAAGCGCTACTTATTCATTCAAGTACCACCACATTTTTTTCACGAGGTTGATTTTGGGTTCCGTTTCAGACCCACTGCTTCGCATACAGAATTGGAAGCACTGGGCATCGAACCCGGAACTTCAGGACCTGAAGTCAGTAAATCTGACCATCATACCACAGAGCTGTTGGATATCATATGCTTACTTTACTTTGTGGCATTGGAACACAAAAGTTCATTAACTTTAATGGTTTTTAAATATATTTTACTTATCATCGACTCCGTGTCGTAGTCAAGAATGCTAAGTGTAAATTAATCAGGTCTAGTAAACTTTATTAGTTTGATTTCCTGTAAGGTTGAAATTACTTAGTACTAGCGTGATACGAACTCGGCAAAGGCACAAGAGATTTTGAACTACTATAAGTGCGTTACAGAATGTTAGTAAATTTACTTTCAGCTAAGAGCTTTTTTAAAAAAAAAGTATTTGAA